>JAOEGS010009118.1:10932-47944 GCA_025447755.1 Corythornis vintsioides | reverse complement strand
ATATTTTTTTTTTTGTGGAATTTTTCAAAAATTTTGGGATTTTTTTTTTTTCTATTTTGGTTTTTTTGGTGTGTGTTTGTTTTCCCCCCCCCCCCCCCTCTGCTGCTAAGTCATTATTGTCTCATCTCTCAGAAAGTGTATCATCCAATTTTAGAAGCAGACTTCATATCCATTGTTGGGAAGAGGGATAGACAGTTTTGATTGTGTTTGGTGTTATAAACAGCAAACTCACTCTAGAAATGGCTGGACTTATTGCACTGAAAAAAAACTCAACCCTCTATGCTGAGGGCACCATTTGCATGAAAAACCTTCTGTATGTAATGGGAAAGTTTCTACAATTGAGAGCAGCACAGTAGTAGTAGTTAGGGCTTTATTACTTAGTTCTAATTTGTATTGATGGCCTAAAAAAAAAGTAGCATGCTTTGCAGTTCTATGAAAGAAAAGATTATAAATGGAGATTAATTATAATTTTGCTAGCTCAGTACTTGTAAAACTAAAGCAATTTATATTCTTTCTCTTAATGATCTCCATTCCTGATTGCAGTAATGTAATCTAATTGTGATTATGATAGTATCTGAATCATGTGGGCCTCTATGTGATTGGAACTACTCTTTGCATTAAAAAGTAATTTTGGAGTAATGATGAAAAGTTACTGTGGAAAATTGGCAAGTAATATATTTTACTCTGTATCTTAAGTTTCTGCTTTCATTTTTGATTATATCTTATAGCAAGGATAAGTATGATACTATATCAAGGATTTATTACATCAAAGACTTATCAATGATAACTCCAAGTATCAAGGATAAGCATGAGATTATTGGAATAACACAGATATGGTTGAGGCAAGAAATTGAGGTTTTTGAGATACTGGTCTGGGGTTTGTGGAGAGAGAGGGTAGACAGAGGAGGAGCTGTATCAGTATTGCTGGGAGATGGGTGTCTTCAGACAGAAATGCTGCCAAGTATTTTGGCTGACATAGCAATGTCAGTGCTGAGAAAAGTCAGGTGGTTTGGGGAATGAATCTTTGAACTTCTAGGTCTTTGCTTGGGGATGAGAGAGGCCAACAAGAGCATCAGAACTTTGCTCAAGGTGCCTTTTAATTACTCTGTTATTGACTGCAGGAAGGTAAAACTAGGGAGGGGATACTTGTCCCTCTGGTTTCTCCTGTGCTTTCTTGCATTGTCTTTCAGAAACTCTTGTAATTAATTCAAGGGTTTGAGCCAAGGGTAACAAAGGGTGTTGAACTGGAGAGGAAAGAAAGATCCAGTGATCCTGACATCATCTGACTTCAAATATTTGTCGAGGAGTAAAAAGCAACACGAGTCTTATGGCAGGCTGGCTTTGAGGGAATGCAAAGTGTGCTAAGGAATTTTTATCAGGATTTTATTATAATGTATGGTAAATCTACTGAAGAAAATTGGAATATATTTCAGAAACAGTTGGAGGACATTTGAAATTCATCCTGGTTTTAAGTCTAAAGAAGGATAAAGGTAACAATGCCCAATGTGACTAAGTAGGGTTGTATAGTAAAGAGTAAGATAAGCAATAAGCACAAGGTGTTGATAAAAATACACAAAATCTGGTAAGGTGGAGCAGTTGAAAGGCTGTCTAAAAGAAGCAGAAGCAAACTGAAAGGCTAATTAGAAAAGCAAAAAGGAAACACTGCATGCTAACCATAGGAGAAAAAAAAAAAAAAAAAAATTGAGATTATTCTAATGTCCTGTGAATGTATTCCAGAAAATGGAAAGAATAAAAAAAAAGATCCACAGATCATGATGGTGTGGACAAAGACATAGTGGATTTGTTTAGCAGGTTTTTTTTTTGCCTGTGAATACACAGAGGCAGATGGGTGGATGGAAGGGCAGATGGAGAGCTGTTGAACAAAGGAGGAGTGTTTTGCTTTCTGTTGCAACATGTGCATCCTCACCTGAAGAACTGACAGCTGTGACAGGTATCACAAGATCCATTTCCTGATCCTTTCATGGGACCTGGTGGGCAAGATGGGAGTCAAAAAATCAATTTGATTTCAAGGAGTTCAACCCAACTATGTCCAATACCCTCAAAACCTGATGGGGTAGCCCATGACTCTGATGGAAAATCCTGAGCTGAAGGGAATGTGTATCAGTTGTGCATATATCTCAAGTCTCTGAGGCAATTTATTTGCTCTCATAACTGATTGAGTTCTGTGTTATTTGCTCCTGGGATTATATTTGGGCCAGGGCTGTGCCACCAGCAGTGCCCTTTCCAACCTTAAGTTATCAAAGGTGAAGCATCAAGAGGTCTGGCTCCAGCAGTGCCTCCTGCCATGGGGTGGGTTGCAGTTCCCTCCCCTGCAGCACAGCAGAGAGTTAAAGAAAAAAAAGAAATTACATGTGACAAGCTGCAAATCTTCATTATCCCTTTTTGTTTCCAGAGGGGGGTTCCAGTGCTGCCTTCACGAGTTAACCAGAGCTTGGCTCTTAGGAATTTTGTTTCTAACTTGTAATTTCTCTTAGCTGCTGTTTGCTTCTGCTGATGCTTTGCATAGCAAAGTTTGGGCTAACCTACAGCTTTAGCTTGGCTGGCAAGAATAAATGCAGAGGAGAATTGTTTCCTTCAGAATGCCTGTTTCTTTTCAGAAGACTTTTTTTTTTTTTTTTAATAACCAGTGTTATTGTGAATTCCCCCATGATGCAGTGATTTTTGCTCCCCCTGCTGTCACTACAGCAGCAAATTAACCAATCCTTTTGCCCACTGTGTGTATTGATAATGTTGATGCACAGGATATTTTTGTTCAAAACAAACACTTGCAGCAAAGGGAGGAAAGGAGCCACATGGGAGTTGAAGAAAGCCAACCCAGGGAATATTCCATATTTGAGACCCCAACAGCAGCATGTGCTGAGTGAAAAGTCAACAAAAATCAATCGAGGGGAAAGATTTTTTGCTCTTCTAAAAGACTGCTCCAAACAAGAGAGAGTAACCAAAAAACCCCAAATAAACAAGGGGTTATATTACTCTCTTTGTGTCTGAGAACCCTTAAATGCATATCTTGGAATAACTCAGAATTACTGCACTGAAATGACTGCTTTAAAGTGAGCCCCTTTCAGAGGTATTCTGTAGTAAGCTTTTCTTTACTTCCCAGTGATCTGACCTGCTGACAGCTCTCTCCTTCAAAATTAATTGTCTTTAGCTGCTCTGAAATGCTCAGAGATCCACGTGAGGCTGTGATGGTACCAGGGTGGGATGGCAGTCTCTGGGAACCAAACACTGGGGAGTTTAGACCTCACTCTGCAAAGGGGTTTTCATTTACTCCAACCAGCAGTCCTGCTTTTGGGTGCCTTCTGCTGCAACCACACGTCAGTGACTATTTAATGAATAATTATCTGTCTCAAATACACTCCTTTCTACTTTTTGTCAATATCAACAGCTGAAATGTTTCCCTTTATTCTCTTTGTGTTGTAACTTTCCCTGCGTGTCCAGAGAATTTAAAAAAAAATATTTTTTTTTTCTTTTACAGGGTATTGTGATGAATTATTTGCAGAGCACAGTGGAAACCATGGGTGGAAAATGCTGTCTGGCTGCAGAGCACATCCTCCTGTCCCTGGTGAAGGTTTAAGGTGAGCATCACCCCTCATGAGGGACACTATTTTAGTGAACATCTCTGGTTCTTAAAAATACTTAGGGAAAAAAAAAACCCACAAAAAAACCCCAAGCAACAAAACAAACACAAAACAAGCAAAATAACCAAATTGAAACAGAAAACCAACCAAAAAAAACCAACCCCCAAAACAAAACAACAACAAACCCCCCCACATACACAAAAAAGAAAACCAAACACAAAACAAACCCACGAAAAAAATCACAGGATCACAGAATGTTAGGGGTTGGAAGGGACCTAGAAGATCATCCAGTCCAACCCCTCTGCCAGAGCAGGATCACCTAGCCCAAGTCACACAGGAATGTAATAAAGCAAACAGATAAAAAACAGATAAAAAACACAAACCAAACCACTGAAAACATAAACACACCAAAAGAAAACCAAAAAGCAAAACAACAAAAAGTCACAAAAACAAACAAAATAAACAAAAAATGAAAAAACACCCAAATTTTGAAAAAAAAATCACAAAAAGAAAAAAATTACAAAAAACCAAAAATGAAAACAAACAGAACAAAAAAAACCCCAAGAAAGCAAACCCCAAACCAACAAACAAAATAACCACGCAAAAAAAAAAAACCCCAAACCCCCCAAAAAGGCCCAAACAAAAAAAAACCACAAAAAAAACCAGAGTAAACAATGACCACCAACAAAAATACCCACCACAACCACCCAACAAACAACAAACCAACCCCAAAACCCCCCTCCTGGGGTGGCTGTGAGCCATGGAGCCATGGAGGGCCATGGAGGGCCGTGGGGCCTGGCCTCCTATCTGCCCACTCCCTTAAGGGAACTTGACAGATCTTGGGGAAAAAAAAAACCAAAACACAAAAAAATAAAATCAATTTGAAGCTCACATGCCCCAGTGGGTGCCAAAGCCACTTCAGAGAGGCTGAGAGATGGCTGAGTCGACAGGATTTGACTTGCAGAGGTAGAAAGGTGACAAACTCCATCATGAGAAAGGGGCAGCTTAGGGCCTCCGAGGCCGAACCTGCTCCCAGGATCCGGGCCCTGGTGTTGTATTGAACCTATTTATCTCTTTCATGGGCCCAAGGTACCACAGGGAAAGAAAAGTTGTTCAAAAAAAAAAAAAAAACACCAAAAAAAAAAACCAAGCTGGCAGAATTCAAGGGTGTAAATGATGAATTACTTTTCATCAGCTGAAAGGAAACATACTCCGGAACAATACTGAAAGGGAGCAGGAGCATCTGACCTCCTGCTTCAGAGCAGCCAATATCTTCATTCAAGAAGACAACCATGAAATTACACAGAAAATGGGATTGTCATGAACAGCCCCTTGAAATCTCAGTATACAGTCATTACTGCATGGGAAAAAGCCTTCATCCACACATCATAACTTGTAACAGACAAGTTGGGGGGGGGGAGGTGTGGGGGGGGAAGGGAAACCCACCCTGAAAACAGGCCTTGGAGTTACCAGTAGGAATGGAGAAAATATTTGTCTGATTCCAACTTTTCCCCTCTAGTCTCTGGAATGATTGTAAACAGACATAACAACGTTCTAACACCACAGCAATACCAGCTCTCCAGCCACAGACAGCTCGTTGGGAGCTGTTTTGTAAATCAAAAGGAAGAAGGGAGTGGGGAAAACCAGCCCATCACTTTATTTATATTATCTGTCTTTGGTGAAGGATTTATCAGTTAAGTGCTTTGAGAAGAGAGTTCAGAAGCTGTTGGCCAATTAATGCTGCCCTCTTAAACCATGGCCTGTAAATACTCTTAATTATCAGTATCTCAAAACAACCCTCATCAGAGCTTTGTATTGAGGGTAACAACTTCTTTTTTATTGAGGATAACAACTTCTTTTCCTAGCAAAGTTTTGTGTTGATCCAAATTGAGCAGAGCAAACGGGAGGCTGTGGGGGTGTTTGAGAGAACAGAGAAGGAGAAGCCGGGAATATGGGGAGAAAAATCCCACGTTTAACTGTTTATTTCTTTATTCTTTATGCAGATTTCTCCATTGACTTTAATTAAGCTACCCCTGGGCTAGTGGTCATGGAAAAGGTTTTTGTTTTTATTCTTGTTTTAATTTTTTTTTTAATTCCTCATTAGGCTGGGGTTTTTTTTTCCCTTAGCTCTTATGCCTTTAATGACTAGTCCCATTAAATAGGTCAATGGGCTTCTTTTATTTCAAGTTTTATATAGACTCATATCCCACTGAGTCTTAAACACGAAGCACCCAAAGTCTTTCTAGGCATATTTCTTCATTCCTGCAGATAAAGATGCATTTTGTCTTCTTTCTCTCCACAGCAGCTGACCTTTCATTGCAATGTACCCAGGGAAAGCTCTGGAAAGCTGGCACCAGTCTGGGCCAACCATGGGTGATGACACCTCCCAGGTAAGTGCTTGGCTGAGGTTTGCAACCTGTGGGTAGCAGAGAGGAGAAGGAGGAGGAGCAAAGGCACCCTGCATGTCCTTACACCACCTTCCCTGAACTTTTCCCCTTCTAATTGGTGCACAAAAAGGCTGTGATCTCAGGAGCAGGACATCAGGGGGCACCTCCTAGGTTGTTCCTGCAGGAGGGATGTGACAGAATCTGCTGTCCTGGGAGGCTGAACCACCCTTTTGCAGGGACTCAGACCAATGTAAAGAGAAATATGAAAGGGGAGTTGCTTTCTGAGACTCAAGTCCAAAAGACTAGGAAAAAGAATTAAAAAAAAAATCATCCTTGTTGTTTGAGTGGTGGCAGGGAAGGGGAAAGTTGTGGATTAATGAGGTTTATTTATTCAATCTCAGAAGAATGTTTTTTTTCTGTGACTATGTCTGATGGTCTGTCTGGAATATAACTTGATGCTCCAACCTTGTGTGTGAGTTGCTGCCACCTCCATTTCTGCTTCTCAAGCAGGGAACAGCAGAAGGGTGGTGTTTCTGTAACCCTCCAGTATGAATTCTTGTGAGGGGTGCTTTGGAAACAGTGACTTCTTTTAGTGATAGGGGTATTTTAGAGAGAGCTGCTGCACCCTGCTTTTCTGGCCAGCTGTCTCCAGGGAGAACCTTCCCCTGAGACATGAGGTTGGTGCTGTAGGTTCCTCAGCAGCATAGGTTCCAGTTTGAACTGTGTTCCTTTGAGTGCAAGTTGGGCTGAAAAGAATCTGAAACTCAACTCATACCTCCCAAACATATACTCAAAAGAGCTAAATTTGGAACAAATCAGCCCATATGAGTTGTGAATCCCAATCTAGAGGTGTTCCTGTGTCTCTGAAAGGAGCCTGTGGAGACTTCACTCCCCAACCCAGTGCCTCCAGCAAGAGGAGATGAATCTTATCTTCTAGCTGCAATTTGTAGAGTAATTAGGACCTTGACTGTGACAACCTTTAGCCTGTCAGCAGTTTAGCTCATAGTTAAAATGCCAGTGGTGGCTACAGTGCAGCTATTCCAAATATATCCATATTTTAACTGGATGAGGTGATATGTGCAATGGCAGTGATTTGTTTAGATATCCAGGGTAGTGTGAAAGGACTCCTTAAACTGGGATTGGATCCATTTTATTGCCTGAAAGGTGATTTTTACTGCCTTTTCCTCCTTTAGAGGTGAATGCTGATTCCACCATGGGAAAGTGGGGAAGCCCCAGAGTATAACCCAAGAGTGGCAGCAGGGTATGGTGAGTCCAGACCTGACCCATGCTCTGTTCCACAGCAAAGGATGCCTTTTATTCAGATTTAACTGATTAGGTGGGTAGAGCTAATCAAGCAATTTGACCACTTATCTTGAATCTTTAATGCTCCAACTAACTGACCTCAAGCTAAGTGAACTTTGGGCAGCTGAAATTTAAAGTCTGAGCTATGTGAACTCTGGGCAGATGAAATTTAAAGTCTTCTTGCATCCAGAACAATTTTTTTTGGTAACCTGCATACGCCTCAGAACACAATTAAGGAGTTGTCATTACCCTAATTGTAATTAAGTCACTCAAAAGAAATTTGGAGATAGTAAACAGTGTAAAAATATCTAAATAAGGAGCTAGTCCATTGATTTTATGGCTAAGTCATTACCTTATGTAGAACTGATTCTCAGATGCCACAACTGATAAATTGTACCTTTAATTCAGCCATCAAAATGCTGCTGTTAAAGTGGAAAACTGGGTGGAAAAAATATTCCCAGTAATGGGAATATCCCTGTTTCTAAGCAGAGTGCACCATGTAAGCCAATCTGAAGGCAGATTGAACTTTTGGCATTCAGATGAATGTTATAGATGAGGAATTTTCTCCTCACTGGGAACTGCTCTGTTGTTCCTACTGGAGCAGGGAATTTTCAATCCAGATTAGAATTTTTAAAGTATTGCCACCAGGGAGGCGATTAATGGGATTTTTGAGAGTGTCTGAGCACTGGATGCCAATGGAGTTTCTAGGTGATTTGTCTAGAACCCATCTGCATCCTTTGGCACCCAGACACCTTCAAATGGTCAGCCTTAGCTGTCTGCCTTGATTCATGGGGGATATAGTCTGTGGCACAACTAATTGTGACTGACAGCTCAAAAAGACAGGTGCAGAATTGAAGCCCAGGTCTGAAGGCTTGGTCTGGTGTAGCTGATGGCCATGCAGTGTATTTTTTAATGTTTCACTTCCCTGGCTCCTTAATTAAATACAAATATTTTAGATAGAGCAGCAGAAATCAACTTCTTTGACTGATATGAATCCTGTTTACTCTCCAACTCTGAACTCAGCAGGTTAAGTAATTGGGAGACAGAAAAGTTCCTATATTTCTATTTCCAGCTGGTGGTACACAAAAGGCAGGAAGTTATCTCATTAATGGGGCACCAGCTTTATGCAAATTATAGTAACAAAAAGGCTTCCCTTCATACTTTTCATAAATTACCTAATAAAGTAGGAATAAATGGCCATATTCAAGAGCCTTTGTTGTATTTTTAGCACAAGACTCTTTCTGTTACTGCAAATATGACTAAATGTGCCTTGTTCAAAAGGGGTGTTTATGAAATAAGGCCACTCAAAAGCTTTTATTCCTTAACAGCCTTCAGTTACTTTTATGGCACCAAAATTAACATAATTAGTCACAGAGAATAGATGACATAAGCAGCGTGCCACGCACAAAAGGGGGGAAAACCAGTATCTAAGGAAGGTATTTGGAGAGATCAAAAATTTTCAAAGTGCTCCATACTAGAAGGTCCTTTTTATTTGTGCACAGCCTTAAGATACTTTCTGACTCCGTGAAATTCCCATAATGAGATGCAGCAGACAGATGACATTAGAGATGAGCCATTAGAAAGAGGTCAGTTTCCTCTGAAAGATAGTCACTGTTCCTGCTCGTCATTAATTTGCAGCTTCAAAGCAGCCAGCATATGATAGTCTGGCATGTTAAGCAAGTTGCAGTTATCTTTAAATAACCATTTTTTTTCTTCTTCTTTTTTTTTTTTTTTTTTTTTCTTTCCAGTTATTAGAAGCTAAAGTTTTGAAACTTGTGACTGAAAGCAAAATTAAAGCATGCGGCGCTGGAAAAAAGGCTGGGGAGAGATTAGAAAAAGGAAATCAAATCTGGTTTAGAAATGAAGTTGGCTTTTTTTCCCTTGGGGAAAAGCTGCCTTAACTTTTAGTTCAAGAATTTAGGCTCGCTTATAGACCTCATAGACATGATTGCTTCTTGGTAGATGAGAGAAAATGAAGTATTTTTAGCTGTTATCTTCTTCTTCTTGGTTAACGTGGCCTGATCTAAAGGGCAGAAATGTCAATCACGTTGCAGCCCAGAAGCAAAGCTAGCCCAGGAGCTTGAACAAGGTGAGAGAAGACAAAGTGGTCTGCTGGGCCTGTGGGTTGGTGTGAACATTTCTGTTTTGGCAGTGCCATGTAGCTGGATATTTCCAACAAGAGACTGGCTTCTGGAAATGCTTGGGAAGTCAGCAGAAGGGTGGGTAGTGCAGTGGGGCAGCAGGCAACTCCAATGCATAGCACTGAAATCAGGGGATAAAGAAACTTGTCACTTCTCCAGAGAATGTCACATGTCTGAGCTGGTGCTAACAAGCCCTCTTGTTTGATAATAAATATCCTTTCATTTCTACCCCTCACTTCATAGTTAATGCTGGGCAGAGCCTAGGAAAGATCCTGGTTTAAGCAAGCCAGTCTGGTTGCTTCAGCCCAGACTTAGTCATGCTACTAGGGCAATGCAGAGCAGAAGACTTCATTGTTAATGGATTTAATGGATTTACACTGTGCCAGGGTTACTGGAGCTAACACAGGCTTCAGGAAATAATAAACTGCCCTATAAACATTACCATTCATTAGAGTCTTCTTGCTTAATTCCATGGGCTTTTGGATCATGCATCAACGTGGTCGTGTAAGTCATCCAAGTTAAGAGCCTGGTTTCCCTGGTTTCTCCCTGTCACCCTTCTGCAGAGAGCAGACCCCACTCCAGGCACCTGGTCACCCATCCCTTGCACTGTCCCTGCCACAGCTTTGGGCAGGAACAAGGTTTCTTCCACTACCCAGCCACCATGGTGCTCTTAGGGAGGCCAGGCAGCTGTGGAGATGTGATCCATATCATGCCCCTTGGCCTCAGAGCCAGGCAACAGACCTTGCCTTGCTTAATTATAAAGTGATTAAGAAACAGCCCCTGGAATCCACCCATGAGCAGCCACCTATTAGCAGTGTCTGTGACAGGGGAGTCCAAGCCTTGGAGGCATCTTAGGTAACAGCAACCATCTGAAGTTGGGTGGGATGAAGCTGAGCTTGAGTTCCTATGGCAGATGAGCTAATTGCACAAGCCCAGGGGCTATCATTCATCTGTGCTCTTTTCATTTGGACTGGACTTTCACTCTGAGCTGTGATTTACTTGGGATGAAGCAGGGTTCACTGCAGAGGAGAACCAGAGGATGGTTTACAGCCTGGCTCTGGGCTAAGCTGCTTTGAAACTCATTTACAACTATCACTATAATGCTGGTTTTGGTGGTGGTGGGTTTGTTTTTTTTTCCCCCCTCCCAGTTAGTTGGATCTGGTTATGGATGGATTGTAACTGTAGACACATCCACATTTTGGATTAGGAATAGAATCCAGGTGTCAATTCTCCTGAACCCTCTGGATACCCCAGTTTGATGCTTCCAGTTGAGCACGTGCCCAATGCCCAACTTTACTGGTTGACACCACACAGAGTTAAGGTTAAGATGATAAAATAATGGTTAAAACCCAAGCAACTCTCCCTCTTTCTCCTGCTAAGACCTACATTTAGGACACTGCTCTGCCTCTCCTTTTAAGAGCCCTCCTTGAGTTTGTTTTGCTGCACTTCAAAAATAATTATTTAGGCAAGGAGCAATATTTGTGGACTGTGCTCTTGTATGGCATGTAAGAAAAAAAGAGTCCATTTATTAGGTAAAGGGCAAAAGGAGACTGGACAGAGGGTATTATATTAATCCCAACCCTTGGCCCCTGCCTGCCTGGTTAACAGAGACACACAGCCATTAGTTTTAAAGTGCAGGAAATCTTCTTTCTTTTCCTGGGACAATAAACAGACCATTATTCAAACTGGAATAAGTGGTGTCAAGTTTCAATATTAAGGCCAAAATTTCAACTGGTTATAATTCTTTTTTTTTTTTTTTTTCTTTTCTCCTGCAGAAAATGATAAACCTGAAACTAAACCCTTTTTTTTTTTTTTTTTTTGCCTCAGAACATAAATATTTTGATTTAGAAATGTTGTTTTTCTTAATGGATGCTTTAGTCCTGCTCCTAAATGCTCTTCAGGTCATGCCCTGCAGCTGCACTATGACACTCATATTCTCCTTTTGAAGCTAACCAAAGCACATCATAGAATCACAGGATGGTGGGGTTTGGATGAGACCTCTGGAGATCATTTTGTCCCTCAGAGCAGGTTGCCCAGGATTGTGTCCAAGAAAGTTTGGAATCTCTTCAGAGAAGGAGACTCCCCAACCTCCCTGGGCAGCCTCATCCAGGGCTCTGGCACCCACACAGCAATCAGGGTTTGTTTAGGGTACATTTATGGAATGATTTCTGTTCCTTGCTTGTGCTAGAATCTACTTTCTATTTATAAATACATATATATAACTTAATATATCACTGTATGTCTATCTCAAATTGACAGTTGTCATCAGTAGGAACTTCTCACTATAAAACTTCCATTTAATGCTATCCTAACTAGACATAGTCTGGCCACACAGGTAGCTTCAAAAGGAGGATGAAGATTTGTCATGTAGCTCAATTCCAATACCTGAAGTGTATTAGAATTAACATCCAGGCTCTCTGAAAGCTTTTCAGAGTGATGCATCTTGGTATTGTTTTCACTGAGGTGAAAAAGGGGGGGAAAAAAGAAACCAAACCACCTTGTTTCCTTGGTTTTTTCTTCCCTGCAAGGTAGAAAATATCAGACACTTTTTCCTTTCTCTGAGAAACACAGTATAAACCAAATCCCAGCATGGTGCTTATGAAGAGTTCATGCTAGTCCTTGACATTAGACAGTAGGATAGGATTTGTGAAAGCTCTCTGTTGACCTAATAATACTCCCATTTACATCAGAGGGAGTAAATTTAATCAATGCTGAATGTCTTTCAGAGGCTCGTGCCTAAAATGTCAGAAAGATGCTACTTCACAATATCACAGTGGCATCTGATGATGATTTTTAATGGTTTTGGTGGGGTTTTATTTGCATTTTGTTGACTTTTTTTTTGACAGAGAGGGTGTTGTGTGTAAGAATTGTCACTGAAAAGCACCCTGAAGTGGAGATGTTACAGGTACCAGGTGCAAGGCTAGAAGTGTGTTAATGTTTTTATCATTTTCAAGCCCTGTATCTTCCACTGCTGATCATTTCTCTAAAAACCAAAAGGAATTTTGCAAGGTGGATACAAAGAGGGGGGGAAATAGTGCAGAGAAAAACTGAAGGGTTCAAGCTAGATGATCTTCTAGGTCCCTTCCAACCCCTAATATCTATGAAAGCCTTGCCCTGAGATTCCTCAAGTGAAAGGAAACCATTGGGAAGGAAAGAAATACAACCAAAGGGGGATGCTGCAATTGCTACATGTCACATCCCAGAATGGATTCTATCTGCTTTCCCTAATAAGAATCTATAGAAGGGAATGAGAGAATTATGAATGGGATGTTCTTGTTAAGGTCTGGTTCAGTTTAATTAAACCACCAGCTCCAAAGCAATATATAAGTGCCTGTGTCTGTGCACACGTAGCCTGCTTTATATATCAACCCCCTTTTCCAGCCCAGATGTAAAATACAGGCACCCTTGTTCATTATACCTAAACTTTTCCTTTAAACACAAAGCTTTATACATTATTTTAAACACATTTTTTTAACACATGTTAATAATATTCATGCTGGTGCTTTGCAAAAGCTGCGAGATGTGGTTAATGAAGAGAAACTGCAGCATAAATTGCATGTAAAATATGCAATCCACAACAACATATTTTTTCTCAAGCTCCAGTTTTTTTCACATTAAACATCTCTTAGCTTGTTGAAATTTATTCCCTATTGTTTATAAAGAGCATCATCAGCCACCACTGCTTGAAACAACTACAAGTAGTAAACCAGGCAATCTTCTTACTTTAATAAGATTCTTTGGTTAAAAATAGATTTTTAAGTCTATCTCACATTAAAGGATGGAAATCCTAATGAAATTGTGCAAAATGTTTCTCCTTTTCAAGGGTTTTTTTTCCACATAAAACCAAATAGTTCTTTTTTTTTTTTTTTCTTCTTTTTTTGGGTGTTTTTTCCCTATTGGAGAGTCCACTTTGCATTGTCTGACTTGTGATTTACTAAAGAAGCCTCATCTGAAGGTCCAGTTCAGAGATCTCTGCCAGCACTGAGTGCTACCTGATTTTATTAACACATCCATGAGATTTTTTCCCAGTATCTCACCAAAATTCCCTTTGCTGCAATTTCAGTGGGCTCCTGGTTTTGTCTGTCCACAATTTTCATGGAAAACAATTTGTTTCCATCCCTTTTGTCTTCCTTTTTCCCTCCTCCAAATTCTATTCTTCTCATTCTTCCTCTTCTTATTTAGACTCTCCAGTCTGTCCACATCTTTCTTGACCTGGGTGCAACAGCTGGGCCAAGAAGTGCAGCAGATAATTTTGCCTTTTTTACAGTGTGCACATGTGTAAGCACCTTAATGTTTTACATGTCTTTTTTTTCCCCTCAGCATCCTAATATTCAGGATTCTCAGTTGTGTAACTGCCATGCAGAACAACCATCTTAAGCAAATGTCCCCCATTCTGTGTTTAATGTCCTGGTTCTTCCTAAGCAAGCATAAAATTTGCATTTTTCTCAAATTAAATGCTATTTATTTAGGTCATTTCTCCAATTTGACAAGGTCTTTTGAATTCTAATCCTGTTCCTGGAAGTCCATCTCTGCTTGGTGTTAGATGGGGAGTTTCCCATTTCAGGTTT
Organism: Corythornis vintsioides; assembly: GCA_025447755.1. Taxonomy (NCBI): domain Eukaryota; kingdom Metazoa; phylum Chordata; class Aves; order Coraciiformes; family Alcedinidae; genus Corythornis; species Corythornis vintsioides. The sequence continues at coordinate 33,947 of JAOEGS010009118.1, read as the reverse complement.
TTCTTTTGGTATCCAGAAAACTTTGCCCTCCTTCTCCTACCCAAGAGATGAGTTCTTCAGTCATCAATCCAAGCTCTTGGAGCTTAACAGATTAACCCACTGCAAACAACTGCTGTGTCCTTGTGGAAATAAAAGCCCCAACTATTGAGAGGAACAACACAACAAGGAACAAGGGGGTCACTTCAATCCATAGGTTGGCCAGTCAATCATAGGAACTGCACAGGCACATCTCAATCACTTCAAAATACATGTCAATAAATGAATCCTTTTTCCTCATTCTTCAAAAATCTTTTTTTTTTTTTTCTACTCAGATTTCCACAGTGGTGATGAAATGGAAAAATGGAAGAAGAGAACCTTGGGCTGGACATGGTGTAAATAGAGATGAGCTCAGGAGTGGATGGGCATCATCTGAGGAGTGGCATCACTGGAGAAGCAAAGGATCATATGGAAGGAGAGGGGCAAAGCTGAGAAGGTAAAGCTGGAAAATGGGTGTATGGTGGGTAGAAAGGGGTGGCTTCTCCACTCAGAAGCTGAAGAGCCTGGAGCCCCCCCATGCCATGGCATTGACCACATCCCACTGGTGGTGATCCATCTGGGTAAGGAGTGTGGTGCTGCAGCAGCAAAGAAAGGCATTGGAAGAAGAAGAATCCTATTCATGCTGGCTGCTGCAGTGCAAAAACCAGCTTTCTATTTTAGACTTCTCTTTTCTACTTTAATTATATAAATCTGAACATACTTTGGAGATTATGAAATAAGAGCTGAGAAGCCAGTTATTTTTCATCATTTATTTTTAAAGCAAATTTATCTTTGAATTGTCATCTGTTCAGATTCCAGAGAAGCAGACCACAAATGAGTACAATATGAACATGATTTTCCATGCCAGCCTGATTCAAATAAGAGATGTAAAGATTCTTTTTAGGTTGCCTTTGAACACTTCAATTGAACACAAAGTGTGACCAGTTCCACCTAAGCAAACCATGGGGTGTTCTCCAAGTTTACAGGGTGTATGAGCACAAATGCATATGGACTCCATATATATAGGATATATCTCCTTGGTAAATCTTCAATTTAACAGTTTTCTGTCTTGTTTTGCAAGAAACAGCTTTGGGAACAGGGGGAAGGATTAAAAAAAATGCTTTCTTGGAAATAGAGGAGGCACCTAAATTCTTCCTTTCCTGTCTGGGAATGGTCTGCCATTCAATGCCATGATAAAAAACCCCTTGAAATGTTATTTCACATGTTGGATTTCTAAGAACTACTGCTGTATTGTAGTAAAATCAGAGAGATGAGAGCTCTACTTCATGTGAAATTTGAGAACCATGCCTTTTCTTTTTGTCTTTTTGCACACTGGATAAGCAAACTTGCTCTTTATTGGAGCTTTTTATGTTTATTTAGCACTTATCACCTTCTAATATAATAATTCCATTTCTCTTTATAGGTCATCTCCCTAGTAATCATTAGACACAAATGGTTGGCTTTCTAAAACTTGGGCTTGGCTTTATTTGGCAATATACTCTGTTTGTTTTATGCTTGCTGGTGGTTTCTGTGTGTTTTCCTTTGTAGTTATTGGACTCTTTCCTCTAGCAAAGCCACCCAACCTCTTCTTTTTCCCTCAAGTTCTGGTCATCATGTGTCACAACATATCAAGGTTGTCCTATGCAGACAAGGCCTGTCTTCTGGAGATGCTTCTTGGATGGCCTCAGTGCTGAAAAGTTTGGGAATTCCATCCTTCCAGATGGTTGCTGAACTAGAAACTTAACAGTTTTGTTGAGAACAGGCAGGTTTCTCTTCACCCTCTGTTCATTTTCTCCTGCTGAACTGCTTTGGAGCAGCAGTTGGTGGCATCAGTTTAACCCAAGCTTTAGCATGAGCAGGATTTGATCTCAATACAACAATATTCATGTCAAATACATAGCTTTTAATAATACTTTTTGCATTACTAAGGTAAACCTGGGGCTGCCTCACCTGGCCAGGGATCCTCAAACATAGCTCAGTACCCTGGAGCTTTGCTAGCCCTGGACAGAAACTTTTCCCTCAACCCATGTCTGGGCAGCAATGGGATCATTCTAATGGAAAGTGTCTTCTCCAAGGGTAAGGTGCTTCTTCTCAGGCTGCTAAAAGTGCTTTTTTTTTTCCCCTCTGTGTGGACTGAATGATTAGAACTGTAAAGCAAACCCTAGTTCTTCCTCAGTTGATCTCTGAACAGCAAAGTTGAGCTGAACTGCAGCATTGTTAGGATATATTAGACAACTTTCATTCCTGATCTCTCCTTGAAATTGATGAACTCCTTGGTACTAAGAAAGAGAATTTGATGTCACTGAGTGGTGCAATGTATTGTTGCATCAGCTCTGATGGACTGAGCCACCCAAATCTATCTCCAAAGGGCTGCAGGGACAACTTGCTCTTTGATGAAAGCTTCCAGCATTTCTTTAGTCCCTTTTATTGTGCTTGGGAGTCTCTCCTGCTCAATCACTTGAAGCCAGAACCCACACTTGCAGGTTTCTCCAGCTGACCAACCTTCTGGGACAAAACTGAGTTCCTGAAAGCCTAAACCCAATATACTGCAGCACAGTTCTGAATTGAATAGGGAAAGGAAATTGGAAGGAGCAACTACAGCTATTTTACTCTTATGAATTAGTACACAAATACAGATTTATAGTCTGCATATGTGTTTTGTTTTTCCTGATGGCTGTAACTAAGGACACCTGTAAGTCAAGGGAAAAGGGAAAGAAGGGAAAAGAAAGGGAGGGAAAAATGTAATAATATGCAGCATTTCAGAGCTGATTTGGAGTCTGTGAGACTGAAAAACTTGTTTTTCTGTTTCCTGGAAAACCTGTATCATTTTAGCTGGTGGGCCTTAGTGTAAAGCATGAAATAGAATGATTTCTTACAAGATTCTTTCAGCATTTCCAACGGAAATGTTGAGCTAAGTGTAGAATTGGTGGGATCAGTTAGCTTATAAATAATGATCCTTTATGCTGGCATTGGGAAATCCCTGTTCCCACAGCTAGTTCAATACAGCAATTAATATCAGTGAGTGCTGAAGAAAGCAAAGCTCCCTTCATTTTTGCCCAGATTAGTTAACAGAAGAGAAATCCCATCCCTTCTCCTGAAGCATTTCACCTTCTCCTAGGAAGACACTGCTAAGGAAAGGTAAATCCAGTGTGCAGCTTGCCATGTGTTTGTCATTCCTCCCTGTCCCTCACATCACACACTTTCTCCTCAAGATGATTCCCATTTTTCTTTGGAAATCTTCACCCTGCTTATTTTGTCTCATGCATCCCTCCGTGCCAAACATTCCTTGTCTTTAGCCCTTGGTGTTCCTGGGCTAGTTCCTGCTCAGCTGAGTTACATGATCATAGAATCACAGAATGTCAGGGGCTGGAAGGGACCTCAAAAGATCATCAAGTCCAACCCCCACTGCCAGAGCAGGGTCACCCAGACCAGATCCCACAGGAACAGATCCAGGCAGGTTTGGAATGTCTCCAGACAGGGAGACTCCACAACCCCTCTGGGCAGCCTGTGCCAGTGTCACCCTCACTGGGAAAAAATTCCTCCTTATGTTTCCATGAAAATTCCTCTGCCTCAACTTCCACCCATTACCCCTTGTCCTGTCATGGGCATCACCCAGCAGAGCCTGGCTCCATCCTCCTGCCAATCACCCTTTATCTATTGATAGACACTGATGAGCTCCCCCCCCTCAGTCTCCTTTTCTCCAGGCTAAAGAGCCCCAGCTCCCTCATCATGCTCCACTCCCTTCAGCATCTTGGTGGCTCTGGGCTGGACTCTCTCCAGCAATTCTGTGGCCCTCTTGAACTGGGGAGCCCAGACCTGGACACAATACTCCAGATGTGTCCTCACCAGGTCAGAGGGGCAGGAGAACCTCTCTTGACCTACTAGCCACCCCTCTTGTAATCACCTCCAGAACTCACAGATCACACCTATTGCCTGCAGAAACCTCCTCATTTCCTTGGCATCTCTCTCCCCAAGGGCAAATGTTCCTTGTCCACCAGGGCATGTTCCTGCAGCCCACGTGGAGTTGCCTGCTAAAGAAAAAAAAATAGGAAGGTCTGTCCAGGGAATGGGTGGGGTTTCCCTGACCTCATCCAGCAGCCACGAAATCTGTGTGCTCAGGCTTTTGGAGATCATGGGGTTTTGATAGAGCTGAGTTGTAAAACAGCCCTGAACTTTCCCTGCTATTTGGCTCCATGAGCTGGGATTTCACACACAGGCAGTAAAAAAAAAGGGAAAAAAAAGCAAAAAAAAAAAAGCAGGAAAGATTTGTATCTCAGAGCAGCCAAGAAGTGTGGTAATAAGGTAAAGGTTGAGAAGCATTGTTGGCATAAGCAAACCCCTGCTTTACCCTGGCTTTATCCCACTCCCAGTTCAGCCAGAGCTGGCACTGCAGAGCATTTGCTGACAGTGCTGGGATAATCTATTGCACCAGGCAGGGAGGCCAAGTCTCACACCTGAGAAGCAGGACACACTTCATTCCACTGATGGAGAAACCTAAATCAAACTTGAATGTTGCTCCAATGCAATGAGTCCTCTCCTAGGACCCCCTGAGGTCTGAAAGTGGTGATTTGGGTTAGGCTGCAAGAGTTTATTAACCCCTTAAGTATTTCTCTGTACTCTGTGTTTGGAGGGATAGCCTTGTAAAGTTTACTAGGCACGTTTCAAAGGGCAGGAATAATTCCTGGTGTGTGATGCTGTGGGTGTGAGGCCAGAGCAGGTTTCCAGTGAAGTTTGGAGTTTTTGGCAAGTAAATAAAACAAGATGTGGAGCTTTGGCTTGCAATTCATCATCACTGAGTGCTGGGAGACCCCCCCTTATGCTTCAGTAAGAAATGTGTGATGCAAGAATAGGCTGTTTGAGAGACTCTGTGGAAGTCTGATGCTGCTGTTGCAATCCCTTCCCTCATATGTGAGACTCTGTGTCTTGCCACAATCACTTCTCCTTGCAGACAGATGACTAAAAGTCAGGTTGTTAGGATGAACTTACAGGGGAGCTGTACAAATGGGAGATGAAAATCAAATCTGTGTGTGTGCAGATGTGGCAGCCCCAGTAAAAAAGGAGGCTGCAGTGTGAACACATGCACACTGCATCCTGCTGGATGCAATTTCTTTTCCTCATATCTATTTTTTCTTTTCTAAGGGATGAAATTTCAGAGTCTTTCTCCCTAGTTATCAGGATTTTACTCAGCTCATTTTCAGCCCATGGTCTGTAGTGCATTCTTTCCTCCTGTGTGCTGTTTTTTACCTCCTCTTCTAACCAGAAGAGAAAAAACAGACACTGAGTTCCAGCCTCAAATTCTATTATTGTTATGACTGTGAAAAGTTTAACTTGAAAAAGCAAATTTCTAGGTAGATCAGAAATAGAAATGGACATAAGAAGGAAGAGTTAAACTGGAAATTTGAGACTTTTTCTTGGAGCTTTTGGCTGTCATTGAGATGAAGGTGACTGATACAGCTGCTCAAAAATTAGACTTTTTTATTTCTTGGGGTTTTTTTCCAAGTTTTATTTGTTTGTTTTACAATATTAATATTGCAGGATGGAGGGCATGAGATTGAAAACCCCCAGCATTTTGTTTCTGGTTTGGTCAGACCTAATAAAAAAATATCAATCTGTCATCCTGAATAGAAATATTTCATTTCATATCAGCTTGACAGTCTCAGTGCTGGCTTCTCATGATACTTTTACAGACTCCTAGCTGAATTTCCTCAACTTTTCCCTTCCTGGTGAATGCTGAAGCACCACGTTGTAGGAACCTATTTATTTATTATTTTTATTATTATCAGCTAATTGTCTGCATCCCTTGAGTCACATGCAGAGGTATTGAGGAATTAGGGTGTGCAAAAATGTCCCAAGTGTTGGTCTGGAGTTTCTCTCCTCAATACTTCACAGGGCAGTGAAGCCTGGGAATACATCCCATAGTTTGCCAGTTCTCTGCTTGGACCATGTTTCTAAAAAGATGGTTTCTTTTTTTTTTCTAGCCAGGAGACACTGAATTTCTAGCAGTGCTGAAAATCAGGGAACAGGTTTGGTTGAGAACAGACAGAAACAATCCAGCCTGGGCCATTTCTGCTTGCCCTGGAAAAGCACTGTTGAAAACTCCAGCTACTGGCTGATGTAACAATTTTACTCAGAAAATAAAACAAAAAACCAATCCAAAACTAGGTTTTTTTCACTGCCTGGTGCTGTAAGGAAACATTCTGCTGTACTAAACATATTTTTTTAATGATTTTTATGCTGATTTCAGGTAAAAACTTGCCAGCAGATGTAAACTAACCTCATGCAGATAATACAGGTAGCTGCAAACTTTGGCTGTCCTCTCATTCCTGAACACTTATCCCCACATACACTTCCTGTTCCCTGACTCTTGTCAGCTGGAAAAGTCATTATCTGGAAGGGAGAGCTTTGCATCTGTCAGCTGGGAAAGTGATTACTTAAATTGATAGTGAGAGCAGTTGGTTTAGTTGAAAATGGCCAGCTATGTGGGGTTTATATCTCTTTTCTGGGGGAAAATGGGTGTGATTTAGTCAGTTTAGCTTGGTACCTAAAAAATATTAACAGCTCAGATTCCTGGTGAGACCTGCCCAGGCAAACTTTGGAGAGAACCTGAGCTGATAAAACACATGGGGGTGATATTTGGAGATTTTATTCTTTAAACTTAGAATAAAACACAAAAAGTGTTTATTTACAGCCTTTTTTTTTTTTTTTTTGGTCCTCTTTAAGCTGTCTGATCCCCATCATTTTTTATCCTGAGAGGCAAACACTGGGAGGGCAAATACCATCCTGGGCACCCTCTCCTTGTCCTCTAAACTCAAAGCTGACAGGAACTGAGGGCACCCAAAGCACGTTGAATGGATTACAAAATTATATCTTGCTGCAGAAAAAAAAAATGGAAGGGTAGCCAACCTCCCCCCACTGCCCAAATCATCCTTTTTTTTTTTTTTTTTTCTTTCAGATGATATGAATTGCCTTTAATTGCTGTGAAGGACATAATAAACATTCTGCTGCTCCAAAAAGTTGGTGGCTTGATGGCTCAAAAAGTTTTCTTCCAAAATGTAGGCCAGCTCCAAAATGCTCACAAGTGTGACTTCATTGAATGCTCTTAAAACCCATATTTAGTTCCCAAATAAGTAGCCTAATTTTCCATAACACTGTGCAATCAGTAAGTCTCATTGACCTCACTGAGAGTGGCTGCCTCCTCAGCAAATCCAAAAAAAAATAAAGCCATTTATCTGGAAGTCAAATATACTCTGAGAACCCTCACTTGTTAATATCTTCAAAAGAAAAAGTACTTTGGAAAAAGGATGGAGTGTTCTCTGCTCACGTGTGCTTTGGGGGGCACAGCCAGGGTTGTGTGTTTATCTTCAGAGGCTGTTGGATGATTTTCTTCTCCAAAGATATGAATCTTTTATTAGACTTGAAGAACATGAGAAGATTGGGATGTCTCTGGCTGTGCAGGACAGAAAAGAAGTGTTGCCTCCACTGTCCTGTTGTGGATTTGCCTTGGAAAAAGAATTGAGGTGGAAATTTCCATCTCCCTTGTTTCAAGTGGTTGCAGAGTTTCAGTGATGCTTGGATTGGGGTAACATGGGTTTGGACTCCAATATTGCCTGCCCTAGAACTTCTGATCCTGCAGGTTTTGTCCTTTTGACTCTTATCTAAGGCATTTTTATAACCTGAAGTAACTCCAGGTCAGTTTGTTGCTGAGATAAAGAGCCATTTGTTTTTCTGAGACCAATGCCATTAACAATCCTGGGTTTTCTCCTGTGAAACACCACAAACTGCTAATGAGTGTTTTATTAAACATGAAGCATCTCCAGAAATCTTAGGATCTATCTCATTTGTAACAAAAAATGAACAGTGTGAAGATATAGATATTATATAAGTGTTCAAGATATATTCCTGTAATACTTTTTCCAGACAGGAAAGCTGAATTTGAACTCTTCCTGGCAATCTGATGCTGACAGAATTATCTGGTATTTAAACTTTTATACTGTGGCCTTTTGCTTCACTAACACTGGTCAAACTTCACACTTCAGGGGGGTCTTTTTTCCCCTCCCCTTCTCTATTTCTTGGTAAGGGTCTGGTTAAGGTATTTTCTCCCCATTAAACTGTTAGTGATACAGCTTGGCAAAACTGGAGAGCATTTCCCATGGCTTTGGGAAAGGTTTTGTGCCTTTGCCTTGAACCTTGAAGTGGGGGGAGGAGGGGAACCTGCCACAGGGAGAGGGGGTGATGTGTTAGCCAGGGAAAACTGGATTGGAACACTCAGCCCTGGGGCTGAGAAACATTTAAGTGCTACGAGAAGTCCCTTCCCACCTGCACCGTGCTCTGCAACCTCCCAGAGTGTCTTTGTGCAGGGCTAACGCCTGGAACAGCTGCTCTTTGCTCCTCCCCAGCCATCCCAGCTCCCTTTAGAGCTCAGTGCTTCCCACATCCTTGCAGAGGGGAATGGGCATCACCAGGGGGGGACCAGCAGGAGGCTCAGAGGACAGGCAGGGCTGTCAGAGGTGGTGCAGGCTGGAAGGTTAGCAGCTCTGATGTCTTCTGAGGCTCGGGTTTTATTGCCTGTGTCTTCCTGAATCTCGTTTTACCTGCTCCTCCAGGTGTCAGTTTTCCACTGTTTCACTAAGAAAAAAATTGAATCCCATAACAGCCTCAACCTGCCCTAATTCCCTTCTGCTGTAGTTGCTTTTATTACCTCAAGAAAGTTGTGTACAATCAGCCCCTAAATGATAACACCCCTAGGATTGGTTTTTTTTCCTATTGCAAGGATTTTAATGAAACTAAACTTGGACAATTTTGCTGTGCTGCTCAACATTTTTCTAATGAGCCCTTCCATCTTTCCCATGTTTCTCACCCATCCAAAGCCCTGCAGGATGATACCACACCAGGACACTTGGGTTTCTATCTGCTTTGTGCAGATGAAAATCATTTCCCTGAGTGTGAGAGCTGGAAGATTTGACCACCAGTGGAAACTGAGAACCCAAAACACCTGCAGCAGCACCAAGCACCTACTTAATTTAGATGTAGCTCTTGTTTCAGGAACCAGGTTGTGAGAAAGGATCTGTGCATGTGCTGCTTGTTAAATGACTTCCTCACACCTTCTTTTTGGTTTCAACTGCTAGGTCTGTGTGCTGGAGGAATCATCTGGCATTGGGTGAGGAGAGATGGGTACTGAGGAGCCCCTGCTCATCTGAGGTGACAGGTATGTCCCATCTTGTCTCCTCCAGTGGCTGGAAATGGGCTTTTAAAGATCATTTTCATCAAGGGTATGTCAGAGAGAGAAATCATGTTTGCTTATGGGGTGCTCCTAATGAGTCAAGAGGTGCTTCAGTGCCTCCCTATCAGGAAAAGGTTGGATTTTCTACTACAAACAGCTCAAATCCTTCTCCCACTTCCAAATTACACTGAAAAGCAAATGTTTTCAGGTGAAACAGTGGATAGATACTGCAGGTGAGATACAAATTCCTTATACTGTTCACAGATGGGTTTTGGTTGTTTGCTTCTGTGGGCTTTGGGATGGGGTTTTTGCAACATACCAGGAGTAAGGAGGATAAAGATATCCTAAGCTTGTTGGTTTGGGGTTTTGTTTTTTTTTACTCTTTCTTTCTGTCTTATCTTGTTGATCAAGTTCTACAACATAATGAAACTCTCTCCTCTGCTGGACTCTTTTCTTGAGGAGTTAGTGTGAAATTGTTGATAAGCTACTTTTCAAACATGATATAGAAAACTTAATTCTTAGCTCCCACAGCAACTGTTTATCCCATCCCTAGTACTCTGAATTTTCACCACTGAAGAGATTATCTGATGCACCTGTTTTAAGCTCACACATATCTCACTGTTATGCTTCAATAACATGAATCTGGTGCTTTTCCTGCTTCTCACTTCCCTGTCATTTTGTTCACAAGAAATAGTTTTCATGAAAAGTTGTTGCAGAGTGTAATTATCTGACTTCTAATTATATCTGAGGTCTCCATGAACATAAAGTGGAAGCTGAACAACCAGGAGACAGAGCTTTCAAATGGAAAGATAAAGAAATTTTACTTTAGTTTTACAAAGCAGTTCCTAACATTTAAATAAGGGAGTTTGGCAGCTACAGGGAGAAAATGAGTCTGGAAATATCCCATGGGGGCAAACAACCATGAACTAACCATTTAACCAGGCTGGCTGGGATGCTGGGGCTTGTGTGAAGCAGGAATCAGCAGAAGGCAGTAAGAAGTGATCAGGGCTGTGCTCAAACATTCATTCTTGTCCTTAGAAATACCTGTTAAAACACTTTTACAGTGTTTACTACTGAAAACTGATTTGGGTGACTATTCAGCTATATAACCAGAGCAATGGGAGCTGTGACTCTGGGTATTCTCAGAAGTAGGGGGGAATTTGATCTTGGAATGAGGATGAAAAGTTGAGGGTTTCCCATATTCTAAATAAAAATACAGTCTCCCTTTTTTTCCTCTACAAATTGCTTTTCTACTGTCATTTATATATTGCATTTTTAACTGGTTTAACCTTTTTAGAAGCTCAAAACTCACCAGTAATACCAGTCTGAAGTGGGGATTGATTAAGTCTCTCAGCTACCTCACAATGAAGAGCAGAAACACCCAGGGTTTCCTACCCAGGCAATTGAAACTAGTGATTGAGCTCAAACTGGACAAAGAATGTTGCTTTTTCATAGACATTTAGATTTCAACCCTTCAGAGCTTGACTGTGTAAGGAAAAAAAGATATTTACTGGCTGTTCACTTTGTGACTCTAGTGTGGGGCTGAAAGATGTGCTCAGGGAAGGTAAGACCATGGCTTTTCAGTAGAAGGGTTGTCAAATGCTGTGCAGTGAAGTGCTCACAGCATCTCCTACATCTTATTAATAAGAAGAAAATGCAGTTGCCCAAAGGAAAATCCCTCCTGACCAGAGGAGAAAACAAAAGGAGATTGTTCTCTCTATCAGTGAACGTACAAATTGCCCTGTGACCATTTGGAGTTTGCAGGGGAGAACTCCTGTTTCATGTGGCATCATTGTTCTTGGCATCTCTCCCCATGGTGCTCAGCCCTGGACTGGGGCCAGATGGAGCAGCTGAGCAGCTCTGCTTTGAGATCCAAAGGCACAGGGAGAGCAGAGGAAGAATTCTCCAATGTCAACAGCTATTTTCTGGCTCCTCGCAGGAGCTAAGGCTCTGTGATACAAACACACAGCCCCCTAATCATGGAATGAAATGATTTGTTGGATGAGGCTGCAAGGACATATGTGGGAAAGGAAGATGATGGATTTTATCCACGTGGAGGAATGCAGATTATTCCTGCTCTAGGTGAGGTTGGAAGTGTTTTGTGATGTTGCTACAGTGGTGCCGTGTGACACGAGCATCAGTGACACTTTACCATGGATCATAAACACCAACTGGCTCCCAAAACTCTGATTTTTGTCCTCTAGTTCTACCCTGGAAAGATTGTGAAGAGTTCAGAGATTTTTCTGGGCTTGAGGGTGGTATTTAGAAACATTTTTTGTTTTATTGTTTTGTGGTATAACTGAGTGAGGCTCAAGAGATTGAGTTGCTAAACCCACCAATGCAAAGGATGTCCTGGGATTAGATTTCAGAGACTATTAACTTATTGTTTTATTAAACCCAATGTATTACTCATATATATATATATAACACATTACAATATTTTAGGCTCTCCTGCAATTCACAGACTATTTCATTTGGCAAGAAAGTTAGTTCTAAAAGGAGAAAAAAACAACCTAATAATAATTCGGTTTTGAAAGTTTTAATTCAAGTTTTCAAGTTTTAATTGACTGACCTAAAAATTCCTGAAATTTGAATATCTACTCAGGCCTCTTGTAGTCTTGGAAGCTAATTGCTGGTGGCCACAATTTCAGGGATGAGGAATAGAATGTAATTGGTTAGAAAAATGATAGTTTTTAAGCCAGTTTGTATTTCCTCTAAAGATGAAGCCAAAAGACAGGGAAGTCTAAAGCAGTATTTTCTGAGGGTCAGGTGGAACTGTTAGAATGAGGATGACATTGTGTGAATTGCACTGGGTTTCCTACCCAAATATGCTCAAACTGGTCATTAACACCCTCCAGGGAATGTTTATTTGGTAGCTAAGGAGGAATTTCCTGGCAAGGGCATCACCTTATGGCTTTGTCACTGCTGGGTTTGCTCCACTGGGAGTTTCCATGAATAATTGCTCAAGTTCTTGTGTGAGCTTCTAACTTTAAAGCTGTTTTCACTGTTGATATTAAAAGGACTTTAAATTTTTAAAGTCACTCTTTTACTTTTCAGTTCAATGTGTTCCACCCAAGGAAGCAATTCACAGTGAGGCAGAAATGCAGAGGGCATGAAAGACATTCCACAGGTAACACAAAAAGCTGGAGTCAAGTTCTGGACATGTGAGATGGATGGATGGATGGATGGATGGATGGATGGATGGATGGATGGATGGATGCAGACTTGCAGGGCTTGTGATCATGAAATCCATGTATTTTTAATCAAGATGATCAAATCTCTATAATCACTGGTGCAAAATTGCTTGCAAAGGTTGAATCTAAATGGTTTCACAGGAGTGTGAATTGGCCAGCTCTTGAGGATGAAAAACCCAGAATCATCCCCCTGCAAAAAAGTTCTGCTATTAGTTGAACACATATAGATATAAATGTTCAAATTCTGTCATGACTTTGTGGTTTTCAGGTGGTTAGGGAAATGTAGGAGCTAAATCAAAGCTGGAATGAGATCCCAGGGCAGTTGCTTCCAACCTTGCTGACCATTTTACCACCAGCAGCCCTTGAGGCTTGTGCCTGAAGAGTGGAATGATCCTCAACCACTCAAACTCAACAGAAAGGATGACTGTCATTAACAGAGCTCAATGATTGTCCAACAAACTTCCCCAGAAAACTTCATTTTCAACCATTGTCACCTCAGAGCAGGGACACTGTTGTTTGTTCAAAGAAAATTGAGGTTTTTAGTGAAGTCAGGCTGTAACTTCTGAACATTTTCACACATCTCTTAGCTTTTAGGCTTTCTTTGGAGCATCAGATATTTCTCAGGTACAAGGAGGTTGTTCACTGTACACACACAGCCCAACCCTGAAGGTTATTTCCTAGGCTAAATTAACCCTTTACCCACGAGGTACAGTTGAACTTGAAAGTATGAGGTTCTCATAACTGGAAATACTGGCTCCAGGAATAAAAACCAGCTCAATTCTCAATGACAAATCAAATGCAGACACATGTCTGGCCTGCTAAAAGAACACAGGCTGATAGTAATGCATGATATGTTGTGAGATACATTAAAAAAGCAACAAAACATATCAAGACAGATACCAAATAATTGGAAGGTTCTCTTTCTTCCCATGAAGAGCATCAATATACAGTAAGTCTCTTAAAGACTAGGGTTTAAATTATTGAAACTGCCAGTTTAATGAAAAAGTAAAGGCTCAAGTGAATAATTCATGGCAACAATAGAAGGCAAAGCACACAAAAATATTTTTAGCCCGTGTCTCAAGAAGAGTTACACAGAGAAATCCACAATATCAAACCAGGCAGTGTTACACACTGTACATTCTTATCTGTTAGGGCTGGTGGAGGGAAGAAACATTTTTTCCTGATGAGAAAATCAAAGTTGTGTGCCATTTCAGTGAAGTCAAGTTGACACCTGCAGAGAAGCAAGTCATGACATTTTAGCTGACTCTTTTTTTGTTGTTTGGTTTGGTTTCTCCTCCCCACCCCCCCCCAGTTGTGGTTTGTTTCTTCATTTTATTTACCCTGACAGACAAAGGAAAACTAGATGAATCTCTTTAGATGAGGATTTGGCATCTTTTCCATATTTTTTTCCTCTTTTTCCCTCTGTTAAATAAGCAGTTCATACATTCTGGGCTGTGACAGTTACACTGAGGAGAAAAACACTTCAACATATTTGTATGAAAACACAGTGTCCCTCCTTTCTCTTTGCATCTCCACCCTCTGATTTCTCAAACATATCAAGATAATAAGCTTCAGGTTTCATATCAAGAGATCTATTTTCATGTCATCCTGGCATAGTCTTGACTGTCTGAGTTACTAAGATCCTTTAAAAAAAAAAAAAAAGGAAATTTAGGATCAATAATATTTATAGCTCCATTTCTAAAGCACAAGTCAAAGGCATGTATAATGCTGAATTTATTAAGGGAAGTTACACTAGGGATTTTGTTTACTAGCCTCTAATCCTACCTCTGCTTTTGAACATCTCATTCCCTAACAAATATTAGTTGCAGGTGTTCCTAAATGTATAAAGGCCCAGAAGGAAGCTTTCCAATGATATCTGTTGTTTTTCCTGGCTCTATCTTATTTTTGTTAACTGTGGGTACCATTAAAGAGTAAGATAAGGTTATTATAATAGGATTGAAAAACATTTTATTACATCAATATATGTTCCATTTACTGTGCAATATGGCTGCTTAATAATTTTATATTCCAAGCATAATGATGAGATCAAATTAGTAATTTTCACAAAGTACTTGCATTAGACACTCATATGCTGTGATGCAGTGTATTTCAATTCTCTGTGGTGCCTGAATAGAAATGTTCCTTTGAATGGGGGAAAAAAAGCAGAGATGAGGGAAAAGGCAGCACCTCTGAACTCCACTGAGGAATTTCATCAGGACACTTACCTTCCACTGGGGTAAAGAGATTACTTAGATGATTTCTAACTAACTCCATGCTTGATAAAGCTAGAAAATGACTGAAATCTAAAAATTCTAGAATCATTTTGGTTGGAAAAGACAATTTTAGATCATTGAGTCCAACCCTTAACCCAGCACTGCCAGGGCAACACTGACCCGTGTCCCTCAGCACCACAGCTGCATGGATTTGAAACCATGATAAATCACAATAAATCTTCCTCTTTGGTGATAATCTCAAACCTTTGGGGATATCTTTGCTATTCTGAGCAGTTTCCTCTCTTGGCTATTTCCACTGGTACCAGTAAGGCTGTTCCTGGTGGAGCATGTTGTGGGAAGGACTCCAAACTGTGCAAGTCTGAGCTAGTGGAGCTGCAGAGCACCCTTGTGAGGGGGACCAAGGAATCCATTTGTGTCCCACTGCAATGCAATCCCTTCCAAGGCAGAGCACAGTGGAGCTGGCAGTGGTGAGACACATCAGTTTTAAGACAGAGACCACAGACTTGTAGCTGTGGAATCTGGTTTTCCTCTCCTTAGGATTTCTGCATGGCATTTATTTGCTATTCAATTTTTGCAATGCAGATTTGTTTAACTGTTTGGCTTTTACCTCCTAAAAGAAATGACAGAATGCTTTGAAGATTCCCTAGCATTTTAATAAACCTCCAAGAGTCTGCCTTAAATACCAGTTTTCTATACTAGAAAGCTCATCAATATCTAGACAGCCATGCAAACAGCTAGGAGGCCAGTCCATTAATGAAATGTTAATGACTGAATTAGACCTGTAATAACAGAAGTAGAATGCACTGCTGTGAGTCCATTAACATCAGCAGACCCTGCTGGGAAACAAGTAAACACAACATACAAAGGGAAAACTTGTGCTAATAAACAGGTTTTTGGTTCAGTAAAGGTGCTTGGAAGCAGGAGTTGGAAATCTCATTCACTGCTGGGCTTGTGTCCTTCTTTTCTCTTTAATCCAAGCAACCTTGCTCAGTGCCCATGTCACTCTGTGCTCATCCAACGTGCCCAAGAGCTTCTGTGCCCAGTGCCCAATCCCCTGGCAGATCTGCCTGCTGGGATATATCCCAAGAACCAACAGCACTTCAATGGCAAGTGCTGCAGCCAGTCCAGGTGGGTAGCAGGGAACAGTAGTTATCCCCTGATAGATGGGTGACCCAAATGATATGGAATTTATAGTTCCTGACTAAGGCATCACTGAAACTACCCCCCTGTTGGCACTAATTAAGAGAGCTATTAAAGTTTTATCTTGTGCCTTCAAAGTTGCTTATGCTTTGCAGAAGGTGTTCACCCCAACAAAGGCTCTGGGAATAACAACACTGCTGACAGCTTCAGAGGTGACCTCCTAACCCAGAGCTTGGCTTGGGATGTAGAAATTAATCATTGGACTTCTTGGAATGAAAGCTTCCTCTTCCCAAATAGACACTTTTCAGTACAAGTGAAGTAAGAATAGTTGTCTTCCAGCCTTGGAAACCTCAGGAGGTTCCTGTAAGGTGAAATCCCAAACCTCACTGCCAGCTTCCACACAACCCAACGTTGGATTTTGTGGATGGTGCTGCTTATTTCCATCTCCTCAGCCAGAATTATTTGGTCCCACTCACATGATTTCTAGCAAGGATCTCTACTGCTCTTAGTACCTCTGAGACCTCTCAGGCAGCTGAGACATCATCACCAAGGGGTTATAGCTAAAAAGGACCTGGATGCAGTAGGGGGCAAAGCACTTTGCTCATCTCTTTCTGCAATATGATCCTGTGTGCCTTTGTATCACCCACCTTTATTTTTTTGTCTCTCAGTCTCAAGATTTGTCCTACTTTATTAGGTGATTTTTTTTGTGATCACAGTAAGACTCTTCTGTTGGTTTTGTTCTTGCAGTTTCTACCAAGATGCAACCAGTAACAGAGAAATATTCAGGAATGCTGTTGGTGTTATGGAGTGAGAGCCATGAGAAGTGAAGTTGGGTAAGAACTGTGAAACTCTTGGCTGAAACAACTGCCAAAATCTGGTTGAAGTAGTTGGGAAGAGGCTGTGCAGAGAAGGCAAGTGATGGGCACCCAGACTTTCAGCCAAACATCAGCAGAGGACAAGGGATGCTGCACTGATATAGTGGGTGGGCTTTCCTCCCAGAGTGCTGCAGGAATCAAAACTCATCCTTCTAACCTGATATCTTGAGGAAACACAGGGAAAATGGAGACTGAATGGTGCTGTGGATACTCAGCTCAAGATTTTGGTCTTCCTTGCACACCCATGGGCACGTGGTAGGCAAAAGGGTGGCTGAAGGAGTGAAAAAGCAACATGTCTGGATCTGATCTGAACTTCTTATTTTGTGGCAAGAGTTAGAAAGTTGCATGGAGCTCAGCATCTTGTTCTTGCTCCTGGAAACTTCAGGGGATCTCCCATCAGGTCTTCCAAGGAGCTGCTTTTCTCCCACCTCACCCTGCCCTGCAGACAGGGGATTCATTTGTGTTTTCTTCTATGAGAATACAAATATCTTCCCTGATTTTTCCCAAGCTCATGAAAAGCAATTCCCTGCAGTGTTTCCAGGATGGATTTCTTTGCAAGAAGGGTTCTGGATGCTTGAGGAAGCTGGGGGGTATCTGTTCTCAGATCAGAGGCTCCTTGAGCAAATCAACTGCATTCTGTGTCTCAGGTCTATAGCCATAATTAGGGATAATATCTCCATTAAAATAAACCCAACACTGGGGAATGCACAATACCTAAAATTATCAACATACATATTATTTCTTTCCTTCAAGTACCATCTTAATTTAAATCTTGGGCACCTAACTCAGTTCATAGTGGGTTTTTGCACTTATGGCCCTGTATTTGTTTTCTTTCTTCACTGAAGGACTGTATAGTGGAAGCTAATTTAATTAGGAGACAGTGAGCAGATTATGTGCATTGAAGAAAGAAATACTGAATCCTGAAAGAAATGGTGGAATTAACTGTAAATCCTGTGAACCACTTGCTACTCTTCCCTCTCAACAGAAAAAAAAGAGCTTGTCATGTTTGCTGGGCTGGACTTTGGAACTGCAAGTCTGTTGAATCTTGTTAAATAATATTAATATTTTTTTTCTTTTCAGAAAAATCAATTTTTGAATATGAGTCACACTTATAATTTGTCAGCAGAAAGTATTTTTCTGGTTTTTTTTGCCATTTTGACTTGTATTCTGAAGCCTTTGATGTATTTCTTACTACATTTACACTGAAAATCAGAATTTTAGGGAGTGAGTTTTGTAGTATTCACAACTATGAACAAGATACCAGCTCTGAAATCCAAACTATACAATGAAAATCCACTGAGAAGAGGTTAAAGGCAAGTGGCAGCATCTGACAAGAGAGTATCTGTTAGATCAGAGCTGATGGACTAATCCCTTCTGCAGTTTTTCCTGAGCCCTTGAGCACCCTGTGTCCATTTTGTGAGTGAAAGAGAAACTCTTGGAGAACAGATTTTGTGTTTGATGACTGCAAAGCAAAGAGGAAAAAATGAGCTAAGTTTTTAGTAGGAAACTCACTAGAAAATAAGTGGATGTAAGTTGGTCAATTTACTGATTTAATGGTGGCATCAGTTACTCAAAGGCCAGAGGTTTTGATTTGTATTGTGCAACTCTAACACCATAAAATAATTACTTTTGCTTTGCCATTTTTCCTCTCTTTGGGACAGGCTTAGTAGAGGTACAAAGAAGGATCCAGGAGGACCTAGGCTGGGGCAGGATCTAGGTGTTGACAATGGAAATGGACTCAGTGACACAAAATAATCTGCTTTTTGCTGACATCTTCCAAGTGATGCTTTAGGTATTTCATGACAAGTCCAGCTTGTCTCAAGTCTCAGGTTGTTGGATGTGAGCATAGAGGCTTCCACTGGGTTGAAGGAGGTAAGGGATGTGAGAGAAGTTTTTGGAAACAGGGAGAGGTGTTTGAGAAGCAAGGTCTGGGACAGAAGGAAGAACAAGAAGCTCCTCTGAAGCAGGAGATTCAGCAAGGAAGAGAAGGGGTTATGACTCTGTCTTGACATTTCAGGGGTGATAACTCCAGTGCCTGCATGTTTAACCCTGGGATGGAGACATCAGGGTGGTGGGATGAGGGCAGCAATCAGAACTGCAAATGAAAACCCCTGGGATGAGAAGTTCTACCTCTGGGGACACACAGAAGTGGTTTCAGTGTTGCAGGTGACAGTTCAGGTTGAGCCTGGGTGCTGTGGAGGTACCTGGATCTACAGCAACATCTCACTCCATTTCTCACCTCTCATGCAGTGTTTTAATTTGCCAAACCCACGTGCAGCTGAGGGAGGATAGATAGGATTGAATTAATTTAAATGAGTGATTACAGACTGTTTAGAATCAAATCACATTAGGGATTCCTTCTTTCCTGTGTGCCTTGGTGCTGCAGAGAGCCCAGTCTCCAGTAAACCAGCTTACCCTGGCCCCTCCACAGCTGGACCCACTGGGTGAGAACAGCCACTTTTTGTCCACTTTTTGCCAACTTCAGAAGGTGGAAAGATCTCAACAGATGTTGGTTTCTCTGCCTTTGCTGCCCTGTGTCATGCAGAGAGGTTTGATGAGGTGTTATCACTTGAAATTCTTCTGGCTTTGAGTCATTCCATACTGTCTGTAATTCAAACAGGTTAGGATGTAATTATTTCTCTCAATAATTACCATTATATGATTGCTATAGCTGCCAGTTTTGGTTTTCCTTCCTGCCAGAGAACAGCAGAGCTGTATTACACATTTGTGTAACTTATGATCTTTGACTCGTGTTTAAAATGCATGGAATATTTTTCATTTTCTGTTGGAGGCAATGCCTCATCTGGGATCCTATCTCCCAGCCTAAGTTTATGCTGTGTAAATGGATGCCTTGTACTGCAACGGGGTAGAATCTACAATGAAAAAGCAAAGGCATTAAAAAGAAAAATCTAAATTTTGAAGGCATTGGAGGGCCAGTGAATATTAATGGCTGCAGGTAGGGGAATAATACATGTGGACAGTGATGCAGGAAGGTTCTGTGTATGGTCTCACTCTTTCCCTTTGCAATACATTTGATTTGACCATCAGTATTGTGGCTTCCAGGATCTGAAGGGGGCTACAAGAAAGCTGGGGAGGGACTTTTTAGGATGTTAGGAAGTGACAGGACTGGAGGGAATGGATTAAAAGAGATGGGTTGGGTTGGGACATTAGGAAGAATTTCTTCCTCAAGAGGATGTGAGACCCTGGCCCAGGGTGCCCAGAGAGGTGGGGGAAGCCCCATCCTTGGAGGTTTCTAAGGCCAGGCTGATGGGGCTCTGAGCAACCTGCTCTAGTGGGAGGTGTCCCTGCCATGACAGGAGGGTTGCAACTGGATCACCTTGAAGTTCCCTTCCAACCCTGACAACTCCATGATTCTATTATAGCCCTTTTGATGAGGATTCAAGGAAATTCTGTTCTGCTGAATATATAATTCAAGAAGTTAGAGAGAGGAAGTAAAAATTCTTTTAGCACTTAGTTTTCTGCGTGTGCTTTTCTTTTTTAGTTAGGCAGGAATAGGTGCAGAGGGTTGGAGAAAAGGGGTATCAGACTTGTAAGGATTGGTGCAGAGAGATGAAAAAATCTATTTTACCAAACCCAACCTGTCTAAAAGCTGAAGCACATCTTGGTGTGCAGGGCACAGGAGGGCAGCCCCTCCATGCCACAGAAAATATTGAAATGACAACTCCTTGTTCCAAATGAACCCGTGAAACAGCTTTGAAAACTGATTTATTGCTTTCTACCAACAAGTATAATTAGAGAATAAAACCATCTTAATCTCAGGAGGCATGCTGGATTTTCCTTGGAAGGACACGAAATATTGGAATGTACAAAAAAAAAAAAAAGAGGAAAAAAACTCAGAATATTTGGAATGTATGTAGGGAAATACTTGGAGTATACATAGGCATGAACATGAGCCACGTCTTCTGGGAAGCTGGGATTCCAGTTTGCATCATGGCACAAACAGATAAGAATTGCAACTAGAACAGGGTGCTTGGAAGGGATTAGACAGGTCCAGATGGTATGTTAGGAGCTTGGACACCTTGCCTTTGAATCCTTTGACTAAGTGAGCAAGGGCTGAGTTTACAGATGCTAATGATCTTTCCAACACCAGCAGCAGGGTGATTTATTGCAAGGCTTGTTGACTGGGATTCCAAGAAAAGGTAATTGTTTCAGAATTAGCCCCACAATTAATTTCACATGTGTGAAGTCCATTCACTCCAACTATGGGCTACGTGTGAATGTTCCCAGGGAGAGCTGGGTTTGGAGATGGGGAGGATGGGCCTCTGGTGATGAAGGCCAATTTCAGGGGAATTGAGTGCAGAAAGGTTGGGTTGGGTGGGGTTTTTTTTTGTTTGCTCTGTCTCCTTCTATGACCTTAACTAATCCTCCTGTTCCTCTGAAATGACAGTGTTCATCAGTGGGATGAAAGCTGGATGAGATGGAACATCAGAGATCCTAAAGCACCCAGACTACTCAGCAATGGCTGTTGTAAGTAGTAGGATGACAGTTTTAACACATTGTTCTCCCTGATCCTTAGTCATCCCTAGGTTTTTACACTGACAGTAGAACACTGCTAAGGTGTCAGGCTATGGTAAGGAGTGTGTGTGTATTTGGAGAGCTACTGCTTGTGTTCTAGCATGAAATGCTAACAAATAGGATGTGCCAAGCCCCCAGTCCTATGCATCCTCAGCAGACATGGTATAGATGTTACGACTGGTAATGCAATGAATTCTGAACAGGATTAATCCTTTACTCAATCATTAAACAATGAGAAATATTGAGTTGTTTTTCATAAGGATTAGGAAAATTCTTTTGGAAAGAGACAAACATTTGTCCCTGCTGGAAGCTCCTTCAGCTGTAATGCATCATTGTGCCTGACCAGCCCTAGAAACCTTGGAAAGACAAAATATGTACACGCTGGTTGTTAAGCATATGTGAGATGTTTTTGCCTTGTCACCTGGCAACGACAAGGTTTTTCTAAACAAATTTCATACATTGCCAAAATTCCAACTTTTGGAAACACGTAAGCTGCTTATTTTCTTTCTTTATTTATTTATTTAGCTTCCCTTTGTCAAACTCAGCCCAAGGTACATCTTTCTCAGAAGAGCAAATGTTAGCATTTCTCCTGGTGGAAGGAATAACTCTCCTCAATTTCATTCTCTTATGAATGCATGGAACAGCACTGACACTGTCAGAAAATACAGGGAAAAAAAGAAAAGTTGCCTTCAGAACTAACTCATCATCTGTCCTACACGTGTTTTTAAAGTTCACAACCAAACAAACCAAGCCCAATGAATCTTTTGATTGACCTAAATTCAGCTAATAAGCATAAAATGAAAAGAAATTAGTCCTGCTCACCATAAAGCTTTTAAATAATAAATAACTTCTGGGATCTATACATTGTTTAGGAAGAATATGTTTATGATAGCTGGGGAGAGAGAAGTGAAAGTTAATGAGTTAAAAAGTATTTAGCATGGAAGTGCTCAAACCATTGGCCACCATTTCTCCAAGTGGAAAAAAAACCAAACCAAAACAAACCTGAGGTGAACCTCTTAGAGCTTCCCTCCAAAGGAGGAAAGGTGACACTCAGGAGATGGAAATGGATGATTTCCACTGGATTCACAGCCAGTTTTACTGGTTGCTACCAGTACAGGCATCAACAGGTGATACAAGTGTTGGGCTGGCACTGGCTTTGCCCAGCACCCCACGACCTTGGGCACCAGAGTGCCCTGTGCTGCAAGGAAAAGGGTTTCAGTTTTTGGTTACCTAGATGGTGACAAGAAATGTTGTTTTTCATGCCACGAAGAGAGCAAAAATATGCTTTAAAGTGCTAAAACAATGGTAAAAACTACAACTTGTGGCTGAATGATGCAGCACTTGCTAATAATGCCCTGCCTTTTTCCAAAGATCTGTATTTTTTCCAAGGCAAACATCAAATAGAAGGAAAAAGGTTATGTCACCTTCACCCTCACAGCACTGTCATTTATATGCTATCAGCTCATTAAATTCACATTAAGATACTCCATGGGACTTTAGGAGCTATTAGTGCACCTAAAATGGCATAACAAAATCTCAGTTCACTTTAAGAGAGATGGCACTGCGACATTTTGTATTTCATCACTGAATTATTGTAGTCTCAGATGCATTCTGCTGTGATGGTAATGGAAGGAGGAATACTAGAGAGGAAAGCTGTCCATTTGTTTGTCCCCAGGGAGAGGAAAAAGAAAGTTTGATCAAAAACTAGAGTGAAAGTCAAGCATTAACAATTTAACCCCTGTAGCAATGCTGAAGAACACGCAGGATTTATATATATATTTATATATTTATACATATATAT
>JAOEGS010009117.1:0-29502 GCA_025447755.1 Corythornis vintsioides | reverse complement strand
GGCAGCCTGGGACAGCCCTGCAGGGGAAGAAATTGTTCCTCAGCTCCAACCTCAACCTCCCCTGGGGCAACTTGAGGTTGGTTCATCTTGTCCTAATGTTTGTTACTTGAGAAATGTGAGTGTATTACTGGAGTCATTAAAAGTTATATTGGCTCCTTCATGCAAAAAGTGGTGTCTGTCACTTCCAGCCGATCAGAGGGACCTGCAGAGGTGCATGTGGAAATGAGATGGTACTCACAAAGCACCTTTAAGCATCAAAGGTGCTGTTTCTCAGAGGTGTTTGAAACAGGACAATAAATGTCACCCCCAGTTATGATATTCAGTGCCTATGTTTTTACTGACATCACTACAAAATGATAAATCACACTTCAGGTAACAACCAGTGCCTTCTCTGTTGCTTTGCCCAGGCAATTCCTGAGCTGCAGCACCTTCCTGAAGAAACTGCAGGTGCAGCACCATCAGCACAAGTCCTCGTTAGAGCAGATGCTGTGGGTATCCAGCTCTCCCTGGGAACTCCTCTGCTGTCCTGGTTTTCTTGTGACAGAAACCCTGTGGATTCTGCTCTACAGGCAACCACATCTCCACCCTCTGCTCCGCTTCTGTAAGGTACTTTGGATCTCTGCTTGACATTTTACTCCAGAGGATTTACACAGGGTTACAGCCTTTATAGCTGGCACTGCCTCTTCCTGTTTTCATAAATTATGGGTAAGGCCAGATATTTTTAAGAAAAGCTAAATATTTCACTTACTGTAACAGTTATATTGGCACTTTTACATGACAGTTTTGCTGCCATCTCAATAAGTCTCATTTTAACATAATGTAATTGCTACTCAAGTAATATAGGATGGTTACAGATGTGTATTATTTAATCAAAGAAAAGGATTAATAAAGAGGCTTTATCCAGCCTTTTCTTTTTTTCAGGCAGTGCAGGCTTGTCAGAGCTAAGCTAATTAAGTGTCAACTTTAATATGGAAAATATTTTTTAATCAGTTGCTTTGATATTGGTAAATACTGTAATGATTTTTCTTTTTTACCCTGAAGAAAAATTAGTTAGCAAACCAATTAGCTATATGTATATGTTGGACCTGTCTGTCTACTGCCCTGAGCCTGCCACAGCTGGGGGAGGGGAGCGTAGGGGGTGGCATTCCTAGTGAATCCTAGGAGTCAAATTATCTCCCAGCGTAGACTGGGAGATCCCCTGCACACAGTGCTCCTATCCTTCATCCTGTTCAGAGGCTGATGGTATCCCCTGTATTTTTATCATCAGCAGGGCTCCTTTTCCAAGTTCTGACCCTTCTGAGCTTGCAGAGAGGCATAAACTGGTCTGTGAACAGCCTGTTCCACATCTCCCAAAGAAGGTTAATAACGACAGCGTATGGGCTTGAAAAGTTTTGGGTCTGAAAGAGACATGTTGAGCAGATCCCACTCCACTGATATTTCTCAGAGAGGGGATGTTTTTGATGTGAACTTGCCCCATGTCCACAGCTGGAGCCTTGCTGTGGGCAAGCCAGGGCCCCTGGGGTACTGCCCTAGGGGACCCAAGGTCAAGGCTGCAGCACTGATCTTCCAAGGTGGCCAAGGAAGCAGAGCCCAGCTTCCAGCACAGGTCTGAGGGCTGGTATGCACAGAAGGAGCACAAAGAGCAAGACAAAGAGTGTTCCTGTGTTCAGGAAGCAGTCGCCTGCAGGGTCTGCCCCTGTCTAGTGCTGTCTTCTGGAAACACTCCATCACCTTGGCAAGCAAAGAGGAAAAGATGGATCCCTTTCTGTGCTGCTAAGCACATGCTTTATTAATGGATTTCAACCACATCATCATGGGACTGATTAAGGAGCAGATGTCATTTGAGTGTAAGCAAGTGAACTGTGTGAAACCAAGTGTTTTGAGTATGTTATTTGTGTGTAGGGATGCTGGGAGGGTATCAATAAACCCCGTCCTGAGTAACACGGAATGGGCGATGCAGCATAATCCAGGTGTCAAGGAGCAAAATTACTGAGTGAAATATAATAGCGTGGGTGAGGTTTGGGAACAAGCAAACAGAAATTGCTTCTGCAAAGCGTGCTATTTTCATAAGCTTTATTCTACTCTTCCAGCACCTCACATAAATCTCACTGAAATGTGATAGACAGCTGGGGGATCAGATGACATTACATAAAAATGATACAAACCACAGAGAGAATAAATGTTTTTCTCTATATCTTTCTGTCAATGGCTTTGGGAAAGATCAAGAGCAGATAAATAACATTCAGCTCAGCCAGGCGGCCAACTGCATCATCAGTTCTATCAGAGGAATATGAATTCCAGGAGATAATGCAGTTTAGGATGACCTCATTTGATGCACCATGATATTGATGTGTGTGGGTTGTTAACAGGAGCAGGATCCAGTCTGTTTCCTCTGACATCTGCCACATTCTGTTCTACCTGCTGGGGAATTGCTGCTGGCCATCGTGGTTTTGAAGTTACCAGTTCTTGGAGAAAAGTGCTCTGCTATTGAGCCTGGGGATACCCACGGGCATTCACCACTCACTTCTGGGTGGGGACTGGGGTCCAAGCACCTGAGGAATTACTCCAGGGTTCCACCCAGTGTCTCATAGATGGACACTTCCTATTTTGGTGGTTTGGAATGCGGTGGTCAGGGAACTGGTGTACTGCAAAATTGACCATCACTCCAGGTAAACATCACTATTATCAAAATATTATTTGTCCAGAAATTTTCACTATTTTACAGCCTTGCGTGGCTGGAGGGAGGAGGGGGAAGCCAACCAGGTAATGGCTGCTGTATCAGGACAGGTAGCTACTGATGAAGGGACATGGAGTTGTGTCTTAATCTTGATATGTGGTATCAGAGTGGGGTCTAACATTGTGAAAATATGCTTTCTTTTATTCCCCAGGGGAAAAAAAAAAGAAATCATACTAAGGACAGGCATTATTAAAGCACATTTTGGGTACAGATTTTTTAAAGAAGGAAATTAATCATTTAATTATATTAAAATATCTCCAAGAATGCAGAGAAATGCTGGCACAGTGACTTAACAGCAGAACAGACATATGAACAGGGTAAGTTTCCAGTGGGGGGGAAAAAATAAATGTATGGCAGGTACTGGTACTCTTGCTTTTTTCCCTTAAAATGTGAATTTAAATTACTTTTACAACAACTTCTTAAAATAATTATTTGAATTTCGGTTTCTACTTACTGCTTCTCTCTTTGTAACCCCCAATGCTCAGTGCTAAAAAACCAGAGTGGGATGGCACAAATTCTGCTAGGAAATGTCCTACCCCATGCAGGAACATGATGTGGAGGTTTCCAGCATGATCAGTGGCATGTGCCCTGTCAACCTGTGTCAGCTCATCTTGCTGTGCTTGCCTTCGAGCCACATGAGGTGCAGAGGTGGCCCAACCTTTCTGAGTATCTGTGCCTGGGTAGAGTCTCACCTGACCCAGGTGAGCACTTAAAGCTGCAGAACCCTGACACATGGGTACACTTCTTGGGGCACATATCAGGCTCACAGTGGGAGTTCAGGAAATTCAGGAAGTTTCTGTGGAAATTTTTGGTACTTTGGCTATTCCTAAGAGTGTGTGAGCTGAATTCTTACTCAACCAAACATCCACCATAAAGCTTCATCAATGTACCTCAAATAAATTTATAACAGCACAATTGTCTGCAGAACTGCTTCCAATGGCATTTTACTAGGGAAAGGACAGTGCCAGGGGACATCTGATTATACTGGAGCAAGTGCTTTCAGGCTGGGACGAGTGAAATGCCTTATGATTAGACCGCAAAAAAATGGAATTGACAATTCATGGTCAGATATCTGCTGTCCCTGGAAGGTAAATAGCAGATATTTTTATGACTGTATGGGAGCAAAGGCCTAAAATGCAGAGAGAAACACATTACAAGAAGTCCAATGAAGACTGTTTAGTGGTCTGTATGTTACTTTATAGTTAGTGAATGTCTGAATTCACCCTAGCCAGAGGTCAGACGTAAGTATGCTCACCCAGAGATGTATGGACATCACACAGAGGTTTTTGACTCTGATGTGCTGACAATATCAGTCATATGCCAAAAGTTTATTAGCGAGGAACAGCTAAAGAAAATGTACTAGTTGATTACAGACCAATTATGAGAGAGTGGTCTCAGGCAGATATGATGTTACACTAGGTCAGGAAAGGCTTTTTTTTTTCCAGAAATGGACGAGGAAACCAATGCCATTACAGAAAGTCTGGAGAATGATGTATCTAAATTACCCCAAAGAATGCATGTCCTTAATTTACAGACACATACACACATACACACCCACCCACACACACACACACACACATACACACACACAAACGTATTTTGCAAGAGAAGATTAGTAGAGAAGAAACAAGAAATGCAAACTACATTTGTGAAGAAAATAATGGTGTTTTTCTTCAGGATGCATGTTGGGTAGTCAGTAAACATTACAGCAGCACCAGCCTCCTCCTGCTGTTGGCTGCAAACAGCGCTGCACAGCTTGTGACAAGTGATGCTCCTGCAGATCATTTGGTATACCTTGAGAAACTGCTAAGATGCAGTTCAAAATATACTAGCAAAGCAAAAGACAGAGAATAACTTTTTAGAGATTATGTTAATAAAACCTGATGGTATTTTTACTCATCATCGCATCACAGGATGATTATTAGGGCACTAGAGAGGAATGCAGAAAAGAGGTGCCAAGGGGAAAGGGCCAGACTATCCAGTTCCATCTGAAAAAACATTGGCTCTACTGAAGTTTCTTGGGATTTAGTCACAGAGCAAAAACCTCTGACAAGAGGACAGCTGCTATCCCTTGGCAAACTAAAATGCAGCTACAAGCAGAAGGTTTGTACTTTGGGAAATTGCAGCAGAAGTGCTTTTTAAGTGTAGGTGATCGGGGAAAACTGACTGGGCTAGCTTTTGCAAGTAGAGCTTTGTCATGAGACCTGAGAGACCATGAGAGGCTTCCTCTAACATAGAAGATTCTTCCACGGATGTTGAAACAGCCTAAAGAGCAACTAATTTGAAAGCTGAAATGGAAGAATATTTATGGTCTGGGAGGCACAAAGCTCCACGGAAATCCCAGACAAACCTGGATTTATTTTTACTGCAAAGAGCTATTAAGGCTTTGGGTTGTTTGTTACCAACTTGCAATTCTAATTTTTTTTATTAGTTCTTGAAGGTTTTTTACTTGGTTTGCAACATTAATGCCTACAGGAACAATGACTGTACTTTGGAAAACTCATGTTTATACGGCTTTTAAAATGTATAGTCTGCCTTGGAGAAAATTTAAGTATTGCTCCATTCCTCATGCAGGAATTGCCAGTAATGTAACAGAATACATTTACCTAGAATGGGTAGAAGAAGAAGAAAACATTATTAATTTCAGAGCCAAATAATATTATTTTTTTGTTTGCAGGTACCTGTGAACAGTCGAATGTGTGTTCCTGGCTTCCTCATGACACTAGAAGTTTCAATGACTCATTTATGCCTGTTTTAAAAGTCTTTTAAAAATAAGTTTCATCTATACTTCTTGTAGGTGGGTAGTGAAAGTGTCTGTGGAAGTTACACAGGTATAACATCACTTATGGGGGAAGAGAAAATATTTTGGATTGGTGTGTTTTTGAAAAGGACTGGAAGGCAGGAGATTTGCTCATTGGTGCTCACCCTCACAATTCAGCCATTGTGAGGAAGATACACATCTGGGTCCCTATGTGCACTGAGTGGCAATTTCCCTTTCCTTCAACACAAAAGACATTATAAAAGGGAAGACTCACCTCTGGTACAAATAGATTCATGCTGATTTATGTCAGCAAAGGGCCTTCCTACTATAGCTATGCAATTCTTCATGTGAATTTCTAAACCCTTAATATTAGCGCCATGACAAAAGTATGGACCAAGAGAGTGCTTTCAGATCAGATGGGCATCACTACAACATAGCTAGCAAGTTCTCGTTCCAATGGGCGGGCATGCATTTTAGTACTCGTTTATTGAGGGCTACCCAGAGAATATCTGTCTCTACTTATTATTCTGACCAGCCCATGTTCAGAAAAGAAGTTATTTTCTGTTAATTTCTAATTAGATGTGAATTAAATTATTTGACTTAGATAAACAAAGATACCTCTGTGAAGAATGATATCAAGGGAATACATGATGGCAATGTATGATACATATGCTTCTGCTTTCAGAGATCCCTGAGAGTCTCGAGAGGTGGAAATATTCAAATCACACCTGCCTCACTCAACATTTTTACTCACTGACCCAAAGAGAAGTGTCCCATATGTCCATCAGCTTCCAAATTAAAAAACCTAAGGTTAATAATTACTTTCCTTTTCTTCCTACATCCTATAGTTGTTTGGTGTGAGAGAGACCTAGACTGCACTTTGAATAAACACTATTTTGAAATAATCTGTTTCATGGCACCTGGCTGCCTGGCATTTATTTTCCACTCACCAGGCCTGTGGAGCTGGCACAGCTGGTACCACAGGCACAGATGGCTCTGTTGTCTGTTCCTAACCCTGCCCAGCCAAGGATTTGCAGCAGCGAGAGGCGACAAGGTATGGGTGAAGCAGGCTGGGGGTGGATGTCCCGAGGGGCATGAGAAGTGCTTACAGAAACAGCATAAGTCAGCCCCTTTGATACACAGTTTAGGACTTAACCCTGCTAATATGATGGATAGAGCTGGAAAAGGAACCTACAAAGCCCACTAGGTCAAATGTCTTGACTTTCAGTTGCAAAATGCTAATAGGGTGCACTGGGCTTTTCTTCAATCACAGGCTTATTCAAGTGAGACCTTAAATTATAATTAAATGTAGGATTCACTTGTCCTGTGTAAATATGATAATAGGTTCATAAATGTATAATGCTGTTAATTAGTGTGTGATCTCTTGTTACACAGAAATGTGTGTTGTTGTCTCCTGAGCCCCTGAAGTCTGAATAATGAATCACAATTCAGTGCCCTTGTAGTACTTGGAAAGGAAAGAGCATCACCCACTCAGATCAGGCTGTTTGGAAACTTTGACAGCAAACTAAGGAAGAAAAGAGGTTCCTTTGTATGACCACATCTTTATTGCTGAAAGGCTAATAATCATATAATAAAACATTTCTTTTTTTTCTATTCAAAAGAGGGAAAAATCTTTTTACTCTTTGCATTATTCTCTGTCACATCCAGTGCTCCATGGTCACGCGAATATGACTGAGAAACATTTCTGTTTTGTATCCTAGCATGAAAGATGTCATATAAACACAGTAATTAAAAGAAACAGGAGGGAAATGTACTAACACATGCACACATGCACAAACACATTTAATACCAGCACTTCTTGCAGAAGTAGAGAGTAAGTCACATTGGTAGTGTAAATTCATGGGCTCCAAGAACAAATGAGTCCTCCGGAAGACCTGTAATACTCAGTGTGGTTCCATTAATTATTCATTCAGCTGTTCACTTTATTTCTCCTCAAGGTTTGTTTGAACAGTTGTTTGCACTTGGAAACTATTAGCATTTCGTTCTCCATCAACATCTTGCTGGAGATAGAAGGGCTTTCACTCTGCTTGGCTTTAAGACATCAGTTTAAAGAGGATTTTCTCCACTCTTCCCTGCCTGAACAGATCTAAAAAAGATGGCTTTCTCAGGCAGTCAGATTTTTCTTTCCTCTTAACAGTTTTTGATGGAGCCAAATAAATTGATGGAAAAAATCGAGAGCACAACTTGGTTGCACAGGAAATCCAATTTTACATAAATCCAGGTCACATCCCCACTCTGTCTGCTTTGCATTATAGCAAAACATGTCTGGTTTAGAAATGTGTTTGCATTGCAAAGCTGCTGTCAACTTGCTCTCCCACAGATGACTCCTCACCAACCCTGTAGTCCTTGTCTTTCCAGGTGTACAGAGCAGTGATTCCTGTAATCTATTCACTGCCGAGACAGTTAAAACACATATTGTTTCCATGAGTGAACAGGCCATGGAAAACCAACTCAAATACCATTAGAAGAAAGGAAGATGTGGATATTGCAGGGGAAAAAAAGGGTTGAGGGGGCTATCCAAAAACCAAGGAGAGTGAAGGTACTGGTGGTAATCTCCAGGGGGTTCCCTGTGCCCCACCCTGAGGGCACAGTAAGGACAACAGTGAGGAGGATATGTGGGACAGTGGTAAGAGAAGGTTATGTGACAGTGGTCACAGCAGGGAGCTTTGTGTTTGAACTCCCCCCAGGCTGTGGCTGTGGTCAGAGCACTCACCCAGAAAACCACCTGCAGTTTTTCTCCAAGGAAAGAAGGCATGGCTTCTGTTTGTTTCTCTGATGGTGTGTTAAGGTCAGAAAAGGGAAGATAGAGAACACATTCCCCACTAGTTCATTTAAATGTGCCCTTTATTGCCTCAATGCTCATTGCGAAAAACAAGTTGTTGTGATGCTCTTAATCTGCAATGTGATATCTGGTTTTTGTCAGTTTTACAGTTTTCATTTCATTGTTGCTTCCATTTGTATAAAGAGAACAAATGGATGAGAACAGATAATAAACCAGCTGGCTGAAACAAATAGTTGGTTTAGTGGAAGATTTTCTATTACAGGAGAACTCGATTTCTGAGAAGGCATAAAAATACAACTTCTGAAAAACATCATATACAATGAAAGTAAAAGCAAGAGAAGTTGCTGAAACAATTCCAGACAGACAATGGCTGAATGTCTTCTCCAGAAAGTTACTACATCAAGGACAGAGCAGACTGCATTTCTCAGATTCCAAGGGCACCAGAAGAAACAGGGTAAGAACAGATCAGGGCTTTTTTGTTTTCATTCTTGAATACGTCACACAATACATTTATGTACTTCCAATAAAGCTGCCACATATAATATCTCATGACATTTTATTGTTTCCTAAGTAAAGCACCTGCAAGAGAAAACTTGCAGGAAAAGATCTGCGAAGCACAGCCCCTGTGCCCAGGGGACTGGGCATCACCACCTGCAGCCCTTCATGCAAGGTCTGGCTGTGCTTGCTGCAGAGTCCCAGGCCTGTGAGCTGAGGCTGATTGCAGTGACCTGGTATGGTGACGTGTCCAGCACTGGGGAGCTCCCTTGTGAAGGGGCAGCCTGTGGCTGCCACAGCTGGAGGATATATGCACCCTGTGAGCTGAGAGCACTGAGATGGATCCCCAAGTGACCTGTCCACTCTTCCTTGAAGTTTATGAAGGTGCCCAAGCAGAGCTGCTGGTTGCAGATGGCTGCAGGATCAGTGGGGAGACCCATCGCAGGATGGGATGGGGAGCCCACACTCCAGTGCTGTGTACCTGTTGGTGCCACACGCCTGTCTCCGTGCCTGGCTCTGTCCTTCTGGGCAGGCACTGTTCTCAGCTGAACACCAGCTCCTGCTGCCTGTTGTGCTTTTATTCATCTCCTAAAACCCACCAGAGCTCCTTGCCTGCTGGGACGTGGGCCGTGGCTGTAGCTCAGTGGTAAAGTGGGACACATTGAAGTTCCACGGGCCTGAGCTAGACCCACCCTTCAGCAAAGCCCATGTGCAACGTTCTGGCTTTGGCAGCTAATCTCCTGCAAAGTGACCGTGTGGTGCACTGCGAGGCCAGGGGCTTTGCACGTGGCCTGGTGATGTGGCAAGACTCATCCATGAGTCCTCACCGTCCCAGGCCACCAGTGGCCCTGCCTCACTGAATGGGCACTTCCAGCTACCCTTTGGCTCTCCTCCAAGCTCTCCTTTGTTCCTCCCTTCTCACCCACTTTGTCCATTGCGTTGTAGCTGCTGTTTAATTGCGATTCTGACTTTATGACTACTACAGACGCCTGGATAGACGCTGCTTTGAGACTGGCTCTTCATATGCATATGAAGAAATAAATATCCTCGAAAAGCTTGAAGTGAAGGCTTGTAAAAAAGATATATGCAACATTATCATTAAAGTACACAGCATATTGTGATCATGGCATGCAATACATTGTAAATCATTTTACTTGGATTCCACAATGAGGATTAACAGCAAATTGTGGATTTTATTTATTGCTTAGAGTGACTAATATACATAAAACAATTGAGTTTTAAAGTGTAAGTACTATCTTGTTTATAAAGATGCATATTATGTCTAGACAGAGTAAGTGTAATATCAATGACCATGTTTTGCATGTTTATTTTATATACATGGACCATTAATCTATGTCTCTTCCAGGAATTTACTTCAGCATTTAATTTTCCTTTAAAGGCATCTGAAACAGGCTTAAAAAGAAAGGGAATAAAACAGAGCGTCTCCTTCTGTTTTCTTCTCAATGGGAAATTTTCTTCATCTACCAACCAAAAAGTTAATGTTTCCAAATTCCTAAACAGAAAAATCATCATCTAGTTGTTTTGCAAATATGTTTTAAATGCACTAGTCATAAATTCTTTACTGTTGAGGCCTCTATTATTTGGCTCATTGTATTAAGTTATTAATTGTTACAGGTAGACAGTAACTGCAATACAATAAATAAGCAGGTAGCGGTGCCCCAGCTGGGAATCAATGGGTGGTGGCAGAGCCATCCTGTGCAGGAGGAGGAAGGTGCAATGTTGGACTGAGATCTGTTGGACTCAGCTGAGGGGACAGGCTGTTAAAGTTGCATTCCAGTGCTGGCCTAATGAGTGAGGTTAAAGCTGTGCTGGTGAAGGCCTTTGAACCCACTGATAACACAGTTTGGGATTTCAGAGGTCTAAACGTCAGTGGCAGGGTGCCTGTTTGTGCCTCCTGTGTCTAAGGTACAGCATAAAGAGGTGGGTTGTCTTAAAGGTGTGTTTCAAATGTTTTACCCTGGTGTTCCTTTGCTGACCCTTAAGATCCTTAACTGTAAACCTAACACTTCCAAATCCACCATGTCCCTCAGTACCACATCTACAAGTCTTTTCAATCCCTTCAGGAATGGGGACTCCACCACTGCCCTGGGTAGCTTGTTCCAGGGTTTGACAACCCTTTCAGTGAATAAATTGTTCCTAATATCCAATCCAAAGCTCCCCTGGTGCAACTTGAGTTTGTTTCCTCCTGGATCATCCCTTTTATCATTAACAAGAATTTGCACTCCAAGCTAGCACTGCAGCTATTTGCCAGAATTAAGATGAAAACCTGAGACAGTGACTATGAGAAGGAGATGCTGAGAGGGCTTTCCTATGGAAACTGAAATACCTGTGAGCACAGAGGGCTTGCTCAGAGGGAGACTGGCTGGAGAGGAGTTGAACTTCTCCTCTGGCCAGAGATGCAGGAACAAAACCAGAGCTTCCTACACACAGGTAACAAGGGTACTGTTGGCCAAGGGAAGGTGCCAGGGAGTATGGCAGACTGTGCACACACGTATCCACATGCTTATCAAACAAAAAGCAGCAAAGCAAACAAAGGGTGATGATCTTAAGAGCTGGTTTCGGCTTCTGTATAAGCTGCAGGTTTTGCATAACGGAAGTTAAATGGATTTTTATTATTTACTTTTTCAAATATGTGAACATTAGTTTCCCCTTAATTTCCACAAGTTGCATAGTAGCACTCCAGGGCAGGCACACAGGACAATGTACTGGTTTACAAAGCATAGAGAAAGAACAGCAGATAAAAAAGGAAATCTTTGTAGTAAAAGTTGTCACTGCTGTAAAATAGGGAATATTCTTCACAGAATTCTAACAAGGTGGATCAGGTTTTTTTGTAAAGCAATCTGGATTGTCTCTATCAGTAAAGGTGTATTTTTTTTCCAGCAGACTGAGTTCAAATAATTCATCTCGACAAACACTTGTTGGCAGGCAAGAAAGCAATTTCCAAGTCTGAAACAGTAATTTCTTTAACATCACTGATGTTCATAAAACTGAGTTTAAAAAATTTTATAGAGACATGCAGAGAGGATGTGGCATTTTTAAATTACTACGTCTGGTTTGTACATATGAATTTCAAGAGGCAGCCAGAGAGCTGAGCTATCTGTACAGACCTGGGAATTAAAAGTTAAGGAGTGGATCCTGCGGGTCTGTAATAACCTGGTGACACAAAACTTACTGCACCCAGCATGTTCCTGGCCAACTGCTGTCTACTGCAATTTGATGGCTCTGACTCAGATGAGTAGTTCCCTTCTTGTTATCACCAACTAATCTCACCTGCAGCTGCCACCTCATGAATAATGACTAGCTGAATGCCACAAGTCCTGCTGCATGTTTGGTGTTTGGTTTTTCAACTGTCAGGATGGTCAAACACTGGCACAGGTTGCCCAGAAAGGCTGTGGGGACTCCATCTGTGGAGATATGCAGCACCTGACTCAATACAGCCCTGACCAACATGCTCTGGGTGACCCTCTTGTAGCAATGAGGTTGAATAAAATGACCATCATCCTGTGATTTCGATACTTCGTGGAAGAGAAGGAAGCAAATCTTGGTTGTGTTAATGAATGCAGTTCTCACAAACTAGCACAGGGAAGAGGCCTATGTTTCCAGTTTATACCAAAGTGCAGCTTGCACTAGAAATGACCCAGCTAGTTAGGATAAAGGAGGAATTATGGGAGTGCTGGATTGATCTGGGCATCAATGCTGGCCAGTTCATTCAGCCATGTGTGCAAATGGAAATGCTTACACCTGCAGCCTCCTGGATCTGGTACTTAGGAGCACAGGAAGATAAACCCACAGCTGCCACAAACATGAACATTTACTGAGAAAAAAAGACTTCTCTACTGTGGTGGTAAGAGAACATCAGGAAATAAAGAATCTGAAATGAAAGCAAATGGCATAATGAGATCACTAATGAAAATCAAGACTGAAAAAAAGGTACAGACTTTTAACACTGATGTATATTAACCTCTGACAGTGACTGAGGGAAGCAATAGATTTGTACCTTTTGAAGGCTTCAAAGCAAGGACAGATACCCCACTGAAAAGAACATTTTAGTCAAACAAGTTACTAGGATCATGCACGTATCAGAAATTAAATTCTCTGGCTTAAGTTACTCAGTCTATCACCAAAAAAAAAAAAAAAGATTTAACAGTCCTCTTTGCTCTTAAAATCCATGTTCTTAAGAACAAAATGAAAAAGTGAACAGAGACATCTCTGTGGGATCTCAATTATGCATGTCATCCTCTGATGGTGGAGCTCTGCAGACATGTGGGCGATGGTTCATTCAGTACGACTGTCTTTCTTAGGTAATAATGCAAAGAAAATGAACTGACAAGGTACAGACTACACATTTCACACTCTTTCAAAACACTTTGCCAGATTTCAGAATCCTATTTTCTTTCCTGAGACACAGAATTGCTTGGGTCTATTTTTTCCTCATTTCTGGTTTTCTTTCCTTCCACGTGCAGATGTGGAAGAAAAAATTGCTACTGTATGCTCAGAGTAAAGGCAGAAAAAAGGCAAATCTACTCAGGCATCCAGCTCAGCCTTGCAGGTAAGAAGAGGTCTAGCACCCGTGTGCAAACATCTCCATCCCAGAGCTGGTGCCAGTTTTGCTCATCATTAATCTTTATGCCCTTCCCCAGCTCTCAAGTAATAGCTTTGGGAAGAATTCTTAACAGCAGCTGGGTTATTAATTTCAATATGTAACAGCTGTCATGACATTCTTCTGAAATGGTTGCACTGGGTTTCAGCATTTACCAGAGGTTTTATCTTAAAATGATTTTTCCTCACCACAGTTTTCCCCATTTTCTCTACTACACATCAAGCACATTTTGAACAGTTCAATTCTAACTGGAGTATATGTTTTCAGGTTACTGTTCTCCTTTTACATTGTGTTAGAAAAGAAAAAACTGTAATCATAAGCCTTATGCTAATATGCTGAACTTTCATACTCTTGAAAGTGCTGATGAAAGAGAATCCATAAATATATATCTGCTCACTCTTCTAGCATATGTGAGGAACTGTGAAAAATCTTCTTTCAATATCTTTCTCAGAAAGAAATTTTGTCACAGAGAGGGGAATGACTACAGAGCTGCTGAATTTGAGGATGAGAACCCTGTGTACCACTTTGCTGAAAAATCACATGGTTACCTCTTATTCCTGTGAGTAGACCCCTGACTGAAGCCACAGTACTATTGTCATATTAAAGCAGAAAAAAAGTAAAGGCTAATGCAGGCAGGACTAGCTGGCTGAGGACAAACCTACTTTCAAACTACATAGACAGACATATACATAACAAAGAAGCAATTTGGATCAAAAGGTTATTTGTTTAAGTTAAAAAAAAAAAAATCTGGTTACACATTTCTTCTACTAGTAGAAGAATTCAAATTGAAGGTATTCCTGTGGATTTTTTTTCAAGGCCTATGTCCTAATTTCAGCTGCAATAAGGTTAATTTTCTTACTTGTAGCTGGTGCAGAGCTGTGTTTTGGCTTTAGGATGAGAAGAGTGTTGATCACACAGGGATTTTAAATTGTTTTATTGTTGCTAAGCAGCACTTACACCAAGTGAAGGGCTATTCTGCTTCTCACCCTGCCCTCACAGTGAGAAGGCTGGGGTGTACAAGGATCTGGGAGAGGACACAGCTGAGACAGCTGACCCCAGCTGACCAGGGAGATATCCCAGACTATATGACATCATGCACAGCAGTAAAACTGGGGTAAATTGGGCTGCGGGGAACTAATTGCTGTTGTGGGACTGAATGGACATAGATCAGCAAGCACTGAGCAATCTCATTGTTCATCACTTGTTCTGTGTATTCTTTTGTCATTGTTATTAGTTCCTTGCTTCTTCTGTCTTATTAAACTGTTTTTATCTCAGCCTGTGAGCTTTACCTTTTTTCTGATTCCCCATCACACAAGAGGAGACTGAGTGGCTGTGGCGTTTAATTGCCTGCTGACAAAAAATAATGTTTTAAAAGAAAGAGGAATAACAAATACATACATCCTCATCTCTATCTGTCAACTCTTGAATACTTTACTAGTAAAAGCATTTTTGGCTCTCAGCTGTGGTCTCAGTCTGTCAGATAAGAAACCAAGGATACAATATTCATTGCTGTGGAAAGAAAATCACAGAGTGAAATGTAGCTGGGATGGGTTTGACCCTGTTAGCGATCAGCAAAAATTTCCAGGAAAGTATTCTTTATGTAACTGTCAGCAGAAAACTGCATTTTTTTTTCTTCTTGGAAGTGCCTTTATTTTGAAGCAGTTAGTGTCAAGTGATGATAAACATTCTCTGAAAGTGGAAGAGATGCCTTGATTTGAGAATTTACTAGATTTATTTTTATTTTTGAAGGGCTTATGTGTAGAGGCTAACATGATAGCCATGAGGTTTTATTGGCATAAGTTTGGGACAAATGTGAAAGGAAATCCTGCAGTACCTACTGAAATTTGAGGTCACTACACAAATACTTTTCCATGTAGTAGCAACAGCTCATTTTCATTTATCTCCCAAACACTAGTGTAATATAACTGAAGATTTCAGTCACCACAAGTACCAAGAGGATGCCCCTCACCAGGAGCTTCTCCTCCTGTGGGGAAATGCTCGGCTGCTGCTGCTCCCTGGCCATGGTCTCTGCAAAGTCCTGTGGCACAGCCAGGAGCCACCAGTGAGGCTCCAGGGGCGAGCGTGGCTCTGCCACATTTCCCTGCCACTGTTCTGCCTGAAACTCCTCTGAGAGCCAGGCCCGGAGAAGGTTTGTATGACTTGTATGATGCTGGGGAACTGCAGCTGGATTACTTACCTCTGTAAGTCCTGCCTGAGACTTAACACAATTACATTTCTTTCTGCTTTATTACTGATTCTATGAATATGTCTGTCAGACAAGCTTGGCAAAAGATTAATAAAATCTTCTCTTCCTACCTGAATTGTTGTTGCTACTCTCCTTTGTTATTAGGAAACTCAATCAGGTGAAAGAAACTTACTCCCAGACTTTCTCACAGCTCCTTTTGATCTTTCTTCATAGACATATATTCCAGAGACATGAGCTTCATCTCTCTGGATGGGTAATTTTGAGATTTGTCTCTCTGTGTTGTCAGGGATTAAATTAGGCTGGGGCTGAACTCAGTCTCTGACAAATCTGATTTTTGAAGATACTGCCTTCTAGCTTTCTTCTGACACTGCTGCTTGAGGTATCAGTGTCCTTCACGAGGGCCCTTAGGGGGAAAATGCTGTCTTTAATCCAGTGAAGCTAAGTAGAGCCTGGAGTTTGCAATCACTGAGATTTTCCCACCAAGAAAGGTAATAACCCTGCCCTTGCACAAGCTGATGTGCCCTTCACTACGTTTGCTGCCTCCCTGCATAAAACAGAGTCCTGTGCATTGCCAGTGGCAGCATGGGAGGGTGTGAGCTCACAGATGCCCCCCACAGCTCCTCTGTCCCTGCTCTCAGGACATGCCACCTGCCCCACAGCTAAGGTGAAGGCTTACTGGCCAGGGTCTGGCTCACTGAAGCCATGCACTCACACAGGTCCCCACAGTCACCCTAGGAAGACTTCCCCTCCTCCTGAAGTCCTCCTTCATTTAGGAGGGAGGTGTGTGGGAAGACAGGTCTTATGCAGTGACATCTGGGAGGCTGAGAGCTCTGCTGCAAGCTCAGAGGCTTCTCACCAGCCCCAGCTTTGGGCCCTGGAGCATGTGAGGGGATCCTTGCCTCCAGCACCCACGCAGACATACCGCTTTGCTCTTCTGCTATAAGCCAGCCAATGCAGAAAGTAATAACATAAATATTTCTGTTTTAAAGTAGAATGAATATTTCAAAAATAATTTACACATCTGTTATTTCTGCTTCCAGCACTCAGTAAATCCATTTTTATTCATCTGCCCTTGGCATATAAGCATCTGCGATTAATACTTATATTTATGATGACTCTAACTGACACTGACATTTGTCCTTAGGAAGAAAGAAAAAAAGGAAAATTCTTTCTCAGTCATTTTAAATGCATGCTGCAAGTCTGGGAATCACTGATGGTATTTCATACATTTTCCATGAAATTAATGTAAATTCAGAGTTTTCTGTTCTCCCAGAAGTAAATGACAGAACTGTGTGACAGGTGGAGCTGGCAGTGCTGGCTTTGCTCACATGCTTACTGTGTTTCTACCTGGAAGTGCTAATTTCTTCATCACCCATTATCAAGACTGTTACTTTTGTCCCTGACCACCTCAGACAAGGGGAGGCTTTTGTCCTCAGTCAGAGCCAGAGCAGGGCAAGATGGCATCAGAGAGAGGACAGAAGTAGAGCTCTTGCCCTGCTGTCCCTGTGCTGGGCTGGGGGCTGTGCTGGGCCAGGCCATGCTGGTCCAGGCCATGCTGCGCCAGGCCATGCTGGCTTGTCCTTGCCAGATTTGCCTGGTCTGTGACCCGAGATGACTTGCTGCTCCCTACATCAGCCTCCACCTCAGCCAACTGACACTCTGGTATTCAAAATAAAGAAAGGGATGGCAAAAATGTGCAAAATTTACATTACATCCTCTTGCAGAGGTGGAAGTGAACGCCATGAGGGGAGGTGGGACAGTGTACACAGGCTCAAGGCTGTGGGTCTTCTCTGGGACTGCCTGCCTGGCACCTGTCCCACACACTGCGTAAGAGAAAAAACCAAAATGATGCTCTGAAGGGCATTCACACCCAGGTTTTTTTCTATCATAAGAAGGCCTGAAGACACTGATTACAACAGCCTTCTGTGGCATGTAAATGTTTAATTTAGAGAAAAATTAATCTGCCAAACACTAGTGAACAGGAATAAATAGCTTTTATTGCTATCATGCTCTACTCCGAGGCAAAACACACCAGAACACATGTTCTGTGTTCAGTGGTTGACACATGCTTGAAAATTAAAGACAAAAAAGGAAAAACAATTGTTTCTTTCTGGGATAATTGACAGGATTATTTTTGTGTTAAGTGGTTTGAAAAGACCAGTAAAAATGTTACTTTTCTTAACCCTCGGTTAATATTTTTAGAATATTATCTCTCTCAATCACTGCCTCACCCTGGTGTGTTTTGCACACCTCCACACTGACCTTTCCTTGCCCTTTTTCATTAGGTTTAGTTCCCAGCTGAGTGCCACAGCTGACCTGTGACCGTGAAGACAAAAAACTTCTGTACAGATTAGGGAACAGACAATAAAAATGGGTGCAAACACAATTTCAGAGTGATGTTGTTACCTGACTTGAAGTGGAAAATTAGCACCTGTCTGCACACCACCATTTCCAGCACAGTGGGTCATTTCAGATGATGATTCTTAGTCCAAGGCATCTGCCTGAGGTTTTCCCAGCTCCAAAATCTTCACCCAAAAGCCTGTCTGGAGTTGCAGTGGGGGTGGAGCTAGAGTATTCCCAGTGCCTCGGCTTTCCTGAGAAATAACCTCCTTCTGGCACAGCTTGACAGGGAATAACACCAGTGACTAGGCTGTGAAATGCTTCCCTGTACTGTCATGTGTCTTCTCACTGATGTGATAATACTGCAACAACATACACTTAACAGGATTGTATGCTGTCCTGGATCTCTCAGATGCTGCCCACTCTCTGCTTGGCACACCAGAGTGATCCCCTCTCCACGCTGCTCCTGCAGAGCTTGGGTCAAAGGCACTGCCAGGCTGTGAACAGGAGGAGCACGATCTAGTGAATTAATTATTCATTGTAACTTGCTCATTCAGCTCTGTCACTAAAGACCTGCTTTAGGAGCAAATACTATGCAATGTTGCTCTAGAGGTAAGCAGAGAATATTTTTCCTACAGTATATTGTAAATCTCTGCACATTTCCACCTCTGGTGCTCTCTCCCTTCTCTCTCCTTTCCCTCTCTGTCTCTCTCTCTCCCCCCTCTTCTTCTCTTATTGCCATACATTTCCTAAGATAGACTTTTTTGTGAATTAGTTTTTAATGTCTCCTTATGAGATGTGGCTTTTCATATTTTTTATCTCCATCAAAAAAATTTCTTCCTTATCACTAGTGAAATTGGAGTTTTTATTAAATATGAACCAGCACTGAACACATAGACTGTATTAATTTCAGTGCCTCATTATATGGCAGTGGTATTTATATGGGTTCATATATTAAATATACTATGTGTGCATAAGCAGAGACTTCCTGAACAAATGCTGGATATATAAGCCATACAAAATAGAATGGAAGAAAGCCTCTCACTTGGTCCAGTCACAGAGCATTTCCTGACCCATTCCATGAAGGTCATGGAGGCGGTGGTGGGGAGGGGACAATTTCAGGGACCAGGAGAGCCCCAGGAACAGAAGCAGCGTCAAGCCTGATGTTTCTGCAGCAGAAGAACGAGAAGGTGAAGAGCCTCACAGTGCTACAGACAGTCCTCCACTCTTCCAGAGAAGTCATGGGTAGAAAGCACTGATGGACAAACATCTTCTCTGGAAGCCATCTGTTCATTAAGAAAAATGGTGCAATATTCTGATGGTCATATGTTTTCATTCTCTCTTTATTCCCAACATGCCTTGCTTAGGCTTGAGGGAATCCTGGCTGTGTGGGCACTATAAAACATGGGGCAATGCCCAGGGGCTTGCCCAGAAGCAACCATTAGTACGCTAGTACTTGTAGCCCTGGGCTCTGCATTGCACAGATTTTCTGTGGGTTTGATTGAAAGTACCTTCTACTGAGAAAGCATGACTAAATTAAAACAAAGACACAAATTAAACAAAGATTACAAAAATCTGTATTAAAGGCCTTGACAAAGCGGCCAGCTCCTTGGCTTGGAGAAATCCTCTGTGAAGAGTGTCATCTGACAGAGATCAGAGGGGTGGATCTGAATACAGGCTTCAGGGCCATTTGCATTTTGGTGTGGTGTGTGTTCACCCTAAGGAGGAGATAACGGTGCTATAGAGGTCATTAAAAAAAAAACACAGATGGCAGAAGTCTGTGTTCAACCTGAAGCCACACAGCAGTTTCAAATATATGCTCTCTCTCCCTGCATCACTCCATCACTCTCTGTCTCGAGCCCCATGGACAAGCTGGAGGTGTGTGTGAGCTGCTGTGCATGCATCTGGCTTGATCTTCACACAGACTGTGTTGGGCTATGCTGTGCTGGACCAGGCTGTGCAGGTGACTGGGCTTTCCTGAAAGAGTGACACTGAAGCAGGCAGCCAAGCATGGCTTGTGTGTGTGTATCCTGACAGTTCTGGGGTTTCTTGACAATCAACCACCAGCTAGGTCTGCTCAGGACCCAGCACCAGCAACTCGACACGTGAGCAGGGTGCTGGCTACCCACAAGGACAAAGCTCTGGGGTGGAGAAAGGGCTGTACCTCAGTGAAGTTCATACATCAGTAGCATTAGATTAATTCATATTCAGCAAATGCTGTCCCAGCAAACTCTGCAGCTCTCATTGCAGCCCCAGGGCAGTCACTGGCCTGTGCAAAGCTCTCCAGGAGCTACATACACCTGGGCAGTGAGATTCATCCCAGGAGAGCTGCCACATCCCTGTGTGAGGAGCGCTCTGCTCGTTGGCTCATCTGTGCCTGTTCTCCAGCTCAGATCCTGTAACGATGCTCTCTCCTTTTTCATTTTATTTTGTTTCTTGCTGAAAAAACATCTCTGGAGAACATGCTTCCGTTGTGCCATCTGACAACAGCTGTGAGATACCATCATCAGAGGACCAGCGGAGAGACACATTTGCTGCTATTTCCTACTGTCGTTAATAATGATGTCACCGAATCAGATTAATATCACAACTGTTCTAAAAAATGTGCAGTCTGTGGCTCCCTGAAAACAGATGAAGATTTACTGCTCTCCATTTAAATAACAGTTGATGAAGATAATGGGTTATCTCCACAGGGCACTATACCATTTTTACTCTTTCAGATTCCATGGAGCACCTTATTTTTATTCTCACATATATAACCAAATATGTCAGAAGACCAGAAAGGGAAATAGATAAATCATCCATATTTGAAACACAGTTATGACTCAAGGAAAGAAAAGTGTACAAACTCCAGATTGTTCTCAAAGAAAACGACGGGTACGTGCGCAGTAATGGAAACTTTACTTATCTGAGGTTTAATTATGAATATCCTCTTTTTTTCCCCATTTGCCATTATCAGACAAGACTAGAAAACAATTAACTACTAATAGTTCTTGAACCTTCTCTTTGAGACTTCTCTAGGTTCCTTATTCAAATTGAAAAGCAGGATTTCACTGCCATGTAACAGACATTATACATGTTGCTTCTTGCTGCAAAGAAGAAAACAATTCCTGTACGTGGAGAGTCTCATCTCACCCTTGTTTACAACCTTTTCAGGTGTTTTAGAAAGCATCTGGAATGAAAAATCAGCACTTGTCACACATCTATTTATTCCTTTCCACCAAAACATTCGTACATTTACAGGGTACATGACTGGAAACCAGCTCCAGTGCAATGTTCCTCTCCTACATCACCTGAAGAGTGTCTCTGAATCAGCATGGAAGCCTGACCTGCACATCCTGTATCCATAGGCTTTTTTTTCCCAGAGGAGAGCTGTCCCTGGA
Organism: Corythornis vintsioides; assembly: GCA_025447755.1. Lineage (NCBI taxonomy): Eukaryota > Metazoa > Chordata > Aves > Coraciiformes > Alcedinidae > Corythornis > Corythornis vintsioides. The sequence continues at coordinate 8,156 of JAOEGS010009117.1, read as the reverse complement.
TGTCGTTTGGGAAGGAGAAAAGCAGGCAACAGAAACCTGTTTCTGAAGGGCTGGGTTTGGGTGTCTCTGGATGTCAGGAAGGGCACCTCCTGAGGAGGACCAGTATCTCTCACGCAGGTCCATCCTGCACAACAGCCTGCAGCTCTGCAGTGTTTTCTGATCTTCGTGCTTGCTTCCCCTGATGCTTCATTAACTTCTTCAAATATTTTAAATTATTTAACTTTAAATAAATTTTAAAGTGTCATAGCTTACAGGGATGGAAATGCATCTTCTCAAAATAAGTAGAAAAATGGAGAGAAGCAGGCTGGATTTTAAGACTAGAATGGTCTAAAGACCTCATGTGCAATACCTCCCACAGTCTCTTTGGATTATTCCTATCCCAGACTCTCAGGTATTGTATAGAGACAGTCCCTGACAGCATCCAAACTACACTGAGTAACTCCCACCAAAGGAAGATCTTTCATAACTACTGGAACAACTGGTCAGGGACAAATCAGTGTTTAAAAGGTGTTTTATGTGTACTTATCTACTTGGAAATTGTGGTTTGGAGTCTCATAGGATCCCTTGCAGACTTCATTAAGGGTATAAAAATAAGTAATCTTGAGTAATTTAGTAAGCTAGCTTTTCTGAGATTTTTTTTATTAGGAATTCTGATCCAATGACAGAAAGTAAAAGATAGGGATCAGATATTTAAAATTACAGTTTATACTGGCATGTTGCAGAAGAAATCAAAACTAAAATATGATTTCAAACCATTAAGTAATATATTCCCACTGTCATGGGTGTAATTTTACTTCCTCAATGCTTGTGACTCCAGTAGCCATCCTTCATAGCAAGTTCTGGTTTTGTCTGGAGCTCACACAAGTCTTGAAATTTAATTATAGTCCTAATATTCTTGCTAATTAATTTGAGCATAATTATGGAGTAGAGTGATTTCAGAGGTATTTTATCTGAATACTGATCTCTCTCTTCAAATGCCCCTGTTGGTTAACTGAAAACACAGTTTCCTCCTGGGAGGCTCTGGGGGGTAGCAGGGTGGTGAGTTCAGCAAGCCCTGCCGAGACAGAGGGAAGTGGTGTGAAGGGGCATCACAGGGCCTGTGCCAGTGGCACGTTGCCCTGATGCAGGTGGCTGTAGGTGCATCAGCAGGCTGGGAGAGGGGCGCTGACCTGGGGACCTGACTGGGGACGGCTACCCGGAGCAGCACTGCCTAACCTTGGCTTTAGTTACTGACTCCTGTGAGAGTCAAACCAAAGTATGTAAACACATTAATAAATCCATTGGTCACTGGCTAATGCAAAAGTGTCCATCTAGAGAGAAGTGTGTGAGGGCACAGGCACGTCCTTGGGTAGCTCCAGTGTCTGACACCATGCTTTAGTGAGTATTCACAGACAAATTCCTAATTCTCTTCTTTGGTGGTGGCAGCATCTGTGCAGGGTGATGTGTAATGGAAATGAAATGAACTCTGAGGATGAGGCACTTAGCAGACAGATAGAGAAAGAGTATGCCTTTCATTTTAGACAAATCCTCCCTTCAGTGTTCAGCTTTTGATCTTTGTATGGAAGGCTAAGTTTTATGTAAGACAAATGTCTATCAAAGTTTTATTGAAAAAGCTTGCTTTTAACAGAAGGTGGCACACTGATTAAATTTGACATTTGAAGCAAGGCAGCCTAAACAGCCTAGGAATGCAGGAGGATTAAAAAGTGAGGTCTCACATAAATACTACTGCTGTTTTACTAGGCAAGTGTAGCCTTTTAGACAATGAAGTTTGGGTGCTATTAATCTGTGCTGACAGATAATGGTTAATATTTGGGCAGTTGCTTTTTTTTTTTTCCCTCCTGCTATCTTTCCTGGTTATTAGAGCATGATTCAGTGCTCGTAAGATTCTTCAGGGGTTCTACTCAATGTAATTTTGGGAACAATAATAGTTACCTCTTGCAAACACTCTGTCTAGCGCTTGGGGACCATTGAAGAAGTATCATTTACAGTCATGACTGAGATGGTTTACAGCTCCTGGGAACTAAGGAGGCAGAACGAGCTGCTCAAAGCCTGTGTCACCACAGCAGCAAACTGCAGCTCTTCAGGGCCTGGGAAAGAATTGGGACCTGCAGGCTGGCAAGTGAGGGCTGCAACTGCGGAAAGGATGATTCCTTTGCCATGACCACCCTCATGCAGCCTGCACCCATGGCTCAGAGCAACAAGAGCAAGGGTGGAGTGGAGCAAATTCCCTCGGGGCAGGTCCCTCTTACCCGTGTTTAGTCCAGATGGAGTCTTCTGTCATACTTCGCACTTGGCAAATCCATAGCAAGTTCCCTGCCCTTTCTGAACTATTGCAGCAGTTCAAGGAGCCATGAGAGTTGTCTTGGCCCTATATTATGTTTCTTGTTGATTACTATTTCCTTTTGTCCAATTCATTATTTTGCCTATGAGTCAGAAAGGTCAAAGAATAGCAGTTCTTTCTGTAAAAAAATTGTTCAGCTGAAAGCAGAGTAGAACTTTAAGGAACATGATTGATTCACAAGGGATTAATCTCATTTTCCATTTCTCGATAACAAAAATTGTCCACTCATGTATCTGTCCTTCTGATGGTCATAAATATGAAAAAAATCAAGTGAACCTTGTAATTTATTTCCATGTCATATAATTCATATCAGAGGCACAACTGGCACATGCATGGGCTTCCTCATTCTTTCCAAGGTGCAGTTTACTGATCATTGGAGATAAAAATGTTCCATAAAGCATAAAAGCAGACCTCAGCAATGCCAGATACAGAATTCTGCATTCCAGTGCCCAAGGGAGCTCAGTGCCACTGTCCCCGATGCATGTAGCTGGGTCAGGTCAGGCAGAGGAGAGTTTTCAGCACTTCCAGCATGCTCAGAAAGCGAGTGGAGGGTTAAAGGAGGTGACTGGGAAGATGCCCCATTTCCTTTTCCAGCAAGAAGGAACCATCTGACTCAACACCATGGCACGGTCCTGCCCTTCCTCGGGCTGCCTTGTCAGACTGTGTGTGGTGTGAGCAGAGCTGTGCCTGTCTCAGGGTCTGGTCAGAGGCTGCTGATTGTCCATCCTTCTGACGGAGGTTTGTGCAGAGCTGCTGTTCACCTGGGGTAAAGGCATTTTTAATACACATGCTAATTTTAAACTAAAAGGCCCTCCCCCATTCTACCACTGTTTCTGCTCAGGCAGACAAATGTGAGCACAAGTAGAAACATGCTCTCACTGAAATCTCCTCTCCTACCTCAATTCCCTTCATGGCTCAAGGACCAAGAAGTACAGTGAGGGGTAAATAATGGACGCATTAAAGATCATGCAGAAAGCCTGGCTGTGCGAAGCCGTTCTCCTGGCACTGATAAATGTGATGAGAATTTCATGCTGCATATTTACCATGAGATCTGCTCTCCAGAGACAGCAGCTGGCAAACGGACGGTGCATTTCCAAGACCATTAGCTGCAGCAGGTTGCTGCTCCTGGACAGAGAGCACCGAGGGAGCTGCAGCACGCACAGGCTGTGACCGGCATGGTAAACACCATCAGCATGCTGCTGCAAATAAAATCCCTCATAAATTGCTTGAAGAACACTTGAATGCCAAAATAATGATGGAGGTGGAAGCATCCCTGCTAATTAGAAGAGTGGGCTGCTCTGGGAAGCCGGGCAGGCAGGATTCCTCCTCTATTTGTGCTGTACAATCAAAGATTTCTCTCACCACCCAGACCTTCCTGTTGCCTTAATGTTTTGTGTGGAAAGAAACAAAGTCAGGGCTGCAATGACTATAGCTATGCTGAAATGAAAAAAAAAAAAAGGCAGGGGAAATGTGGCTGACTCAAAAGCAAAGGGCAGAACTGTAGTGTTCCCACACCAGTCTGGCTGCACAACCAGGATCAGCCAGGGCATCCGTCCCAGCAGAGATTGGAGGGGCTGGGAGGCATGGCGCAGGCTTCCACCCTGTTATTTATCACTGCAGACAAAGATGAGATCAGTATTCCTGCTACTGAGTGTGAGACAGCTAGGGAGAGTATCTGAGTATGAGATGTGGGGGTGAGACTGAGAGGGAGAAGGAAGTGAGGGAGCTCAACTTATCACTCTTCATTCAGACTGGCCAGGAGAGTCCCTTCATCTGTGCTTCCTGCCCTGGAAACAGTCTAGAGACTGTGCACTGGGGATTAAAATGATTAGCAACATAAAAATATGACTAAGGAGCAAAATTTGATTTGCTATTGATTTCATTAGAGAGGTTTAATACTGATTTAATAAAAGAGAGCGTCTGTGCCATATGCTCAGCTGGTGGAATTAGTCATTTGGTCAGAAGAGAGAATCCCGAAGGCTTTGCTGACCATCCTGCAGAGCAAAGCCAGGAAGCTGCTGGTCACAGCCCAGTGTGCTTCAGCCCCTTGCTTCCCAGGTGAGAACAGCTGGCAGAAGGTGCCCACTGAGGGTTGCTTAATTCTACATAAAGATGTAAGGTACAGTTTCGTACAGGTCTGGCATGAAAGATGTGTTTTACCCCCCGCACAGCAGTAAGACCAAGATGAAAGAGAGTGATCTCAATCCTTCAGAACTACCCTGAACTCTGTTGCTCTGGGAGAAAAAAAATGCTCTATATAATGCACAACACTGGGAGGCAGCCTTGCTGCCAAAGAAAGGTGCAGTCTCTGTTCTTCATAACTGGGTGAACTGGGTGACACACTCCTGCCTGTTTTTCTGAGCCTGTCACTTGTGATCCAGCTGAGGGGCCTTATTCTCAAGCCTCTCCAGCTCAGTGATATGGACTGGCAGAAAGAGCCAGGAGGACACCACCCCTGATTCTCACTGCTGGGCCAGGTCAGAGCAGCCTGTGGGAGTGAAAAAGGGGGAAAGCGGAACGTAGGAAACCCAGATCCAACCAGGGACTGCCTCGAACATGGGGTGGACGAGGAGGGATGCTGCACAGTGGGAAGCAGATGCCCCCTCCTCTGTGAGCTGCTGAAGAGTGCTGAGCTCAGCGTCATTCATACTCTAGCTCTGTAGGGAGCAGGTCCAGTGGGGAAAGGGGCTGCAGAATGGCTGGGACCCTGCCAAGGCAAGAGCAGGCCAGCTGGGCAGGATGAGGTTATCCCAGGCTGAGGGTGTTCCTCATGGATTTTCTGGGACACAGTAATGAAGGGGAGCACATCTGCTTCTGGTACAGCTGGATGGCATTGCCTTTGTTTGCCATACCACTGAGTCTGCTCCTGAAGGGCTCTGGTTTAGACTGAATAGATGGTTTCTGTCAACAAGAAAGTAATGGTTTCTGGTTTTCATTTCAGTGAGAAAAATATTTCCATCCAAATTCTTTTTCCTTCTCAGTTTTGGGAGCTAATCCCAAATACTTTTTTTTTTTTTCCCCTCCTCAGACTCCTAATTACAAACTTCCACACTGGGCCACATCAAAATACAAACCATAAGAAAGACCTTCACATGGGGCATGTGCCCAGAAATCAGAAATACTGACCTGGACAACATTGACTTGTGGCTTCTCAGAGTTTCTGGCTTCAGAGTTTCTCATTGTCATGGGGGGCAATCTCTTCCCTTCCCCCCCAAGTTTTACTGTATTCTGTCCTATTAGTTATCTTTACTTGGCAGTGGGTGCATATTTATTGCACAGATAATAGAAAAGAAAGAAAATTAGTCTTCCATTGTGCATTTCCATGCTGTGATCATAAACTGCTTTTCTGATTGTTGAAATAATAAGTTAATAACCAAACAGAAATAGATGACGGGTGATTTTGCTGTGTGTTGGCTGTTGTATAGCTACTCCACAAAAGGTGTGTACTTAGAAATTAAAATAAGCTCTTAGGTGGACCACTCAGATATTGCTTTTAATTACAGGTATTTGTTAAATATTATATTGGGTTTCTTTCCAACTCACCAAAAAATCTACAGTTTTCTGCAAGATGCTTTTAGCAAATGATAAATATGGAGCTGTCAGAGAAAACTTGTTTCTTTATTAACCCATGCGTGTTTTGGTCTGCCTCCTATTATAATAATAAAAATAATGATGTATCTGCTTGTCACTATGCAAATCAATTTATTATTAATAAGTAAGGCACATTTTTGGCTGAATAAAGCTGGCAAATAGCTTATTTCCACTTCATGACAAACATCCTCAGAAATGTCTAATAAAGGAAGAATTCTCCATTCCCTCATGCTAACAAGTTTATTGCTTTTTTAGATTTAGGGAAATTCAGTTTAACATGGAAGAGAGTGTTGGAATTTTTATTGACTATTTTTTTGTCTTGCTTTTTGTTGCTATGGAAACAGCCCCTTCTTATTCTTAACTCATTTGATCATACCGCTTCCTATTAAGCAGATTTGCATTTTTCTCACAGTTTCAGTCACGCCTTGTTGGGAACCGTTCCTCCCAGTGACCGCGGGTTCTGCGGCACCCCAGCTTCTCACAGTTCTTCACTATCACAGAAAGCTAAAACAGTGCCATTTTCCCCGAACTGCTTCTTCTGTTCAGGGCTGGGCTGCAGTGTGCTCACTTGCACCCCAGCACCCTGGCACCCAGCACGGATGCTCACAATGGAAGGGGTCAGCCTGGGCTTGTGGTGCACAGGGGTGAGGGTATAATGACCTCACCCTTGGTCCTGCTTGGTGTGAAATGCCACAGGAAAATAGAGGAGCAGGGATGATGAGCCTGCCAAAGCTGCGCAGGTCTTGCGGGGGGTCTGTGGCTGGAGTAGAGCGAACGTCATTCCTGGTAGCTTGCATGCTGCTCTGGATCTGTGCTAAAACAAGAAGTATGTTTTAACTGCCGTTGAGCAGCACTGGCACAGAGTCAAGGGCTGTTGTGCCACTCACCCCACCGGTGAGGCTGTGACAAGAGTTCACTTTTTGGACCTAGCGGTCACTGGCATCGAGTCTGCTTCATCTGCTGTTTGTAAAACATTTAGGTAAAAATCTGGGGGCTGTTCTCTCTTTCAGCTCTTCCTATCGTTATTGATCTTAAATTAAGATCTACCAAGTCCATTGGCCACAGGCCCATGGATAGATATTGTGGTAAATGAAGGAAAAAGAAGAAAGAACACACTGAAAATAAGCAGATACTCCACAGACAGGTTAAGATTTATTTATTTTGACAAACGGTTTTGCTGAGGGATTTAGAGAAGCATTTTCTTTGGAATGTGAGTCTGGTCAGCAGTGTGTGCAGTACACCACACTCCTCATTTATTTAAATCAAGTACTAGAGAAGACAGAAGGAGTCCTTGGATTGAATTGTATAAATCTTGTTTCACTTCCCTATGAAGACTGGCAGTCTCTTTGTGAAGACCCTGAAAAAAACACAGCATCAATGTTTGACAACAGTTCTGATTGCTGAATAAATGCTGGTAATTATATTATCAGTTTATGACAGTTTATTACATTAAAAATCCTCTCTGTTAGTCAAAATGCACCTGTGCACATTATTTTCAGAGATGTCTCAGCCTTGTTAAAGTTTTCTCAAGTATTCTAACAGTAGGTGAAGTCTTGCCTTTATATTTTTGTTGTTTCTTCTTCATGGCTGAAAATTAATGTTATTTATCATCACAATCGAATCAGAATGTGGGCTGATGAATGTTGCTCTCTGTAGTTTGCCTCCCACTCACAAATTCTCAGCTTGATCCTAATGCTGATAATCTTAAACCTGGGACTCTCATTTACACACGGCTGTTTACCAGTGGTTAATTGTTGCAGCAATTAACTGTTTTTCACTCACTTCTCTTGGCGACTCTCCTGCTTTTAATGTAAATTTGGTATGAAAAAAATCCTTATGTGTGTAGAAAAATAGACCAGTAATGTGAGGATATAGCCTCCTAATATTAGAAATTAGGCATATCTCCTCTTCCAGTTTTCTGTACTGAAATTATGGTTGGGTTAACATTACTGAAAATCTTTAAGAAGGTAGTGTCTGTGCAGGCTATAATGTGCCCATTATGCATGTCTTATAATGTGCCCTCAAAAATAAAAGAAGCACAGAAAAAAGCAGGAAAAAACCTATTCACTGAACAATAAGGAAACGTTCTATGAACTTTGCATATAACACATTTTGCAATGGAGACTTAGTAATGTGTGTGAGATGGGCTGGGAAGGAAGGAAGGAAGGAAGGAAGGAAGGAAGGAAGGAAGGAAGGAAGGAAGGAAGGAAGGAAGGAAGGAAGG
>JAOEGS010009116.1:31215-42798 GCA_025447755.1 Corythornis vintsioides | reverse complement strand
AGCAGGGCCAGAGGAGCCCCAGCAATGCTGGGAGGGCTGGAACCCTCTGCTGGGAGGCCAGGCTGGGAGAGCTGGGGAGGAGAAGCCTCCTTCTGGGGGCCTTTCAGGAGTTCAAGAGGCCTGTCAGAAAGATGTAGGAATTTAGACTAGATAGAAAGAGGATATTTTTTACAGTAAGGGTGGGGAGAGCCTGGCCCAGGCTGCCCAGAGAGGTGGTGGCTGCCCCAGCCCCAGAAACATCCCAGGGGAGGTTGGGGGGGCTCTGAGCACCCTGCTCTAGCTGCAGATGGCCCCGCTCCCTGCAGGGGTGGTTGGACTAGATGGCCTTGAATGGTCCCTTCTGACCCAAACCATTCATCATCTTCAAGAGGAGACTGCTTATGGAAAAAACTTTGTTTTTTTTTTTTCCCCTTGTACCTGTTCAGAAGCTGTCAAGGTGTCTGAATTCAGACCTACTGTGTTCACTGGATTCTGGAGTCAGGATACTTTACCATTCACCTTTTTCCTTCAGAGCAGGGTGTAGCCCACAGCCCTGGGATGGAACTGTACCCTAGAGTCATTTGGGCTGGAAGGAACCTTGAAGATCATCTAGTTTCAGGGACACCTCCCACTAGCTCATGATTTATATCCCTGTTGGTGCAGGATGGAGGGTTGGTTTCTCAGCCACACAGCACTGGGACTTCAGTGTTAAATTTCATCTTGCCCTGGATTTTATGCAGCTAGTTTATCAGCTTGCTGCTTCCCTAGGTGTTTGTAGTGGGATTAGATTTGGGAAAAGAGCTCCTCGAGTCAATGAGGATTTTTAAGCTGATGCCAATCAAGTTTTATCCCAGTAATTCCCAATGGTAAAAGTTTCTCTGCAAGCTGTGGGTGCTCTGTCTTCACACATTTCTCTGAATTGATATTTCTGTTCTTCTTTCTCCTTGTTTGTACTCATGCAGAAACATGTGCTTGGTGCTTGTGTGCATTTAGAAGCTAAGGTTAAAAAACATATTGCAGCCTTGTGTGCATAGAGTAGGTCACACCCCCCCCCAATTCACATTGTTCATCAGGATAACCAGGGTGCTGAACTTAGGGTGTCTCTCCACAGGCTCCTCCCCAGTAAAATTCAATACCTTGTAAAAAGCTTTAAAAAAAACCCCAAACAAGCCAAACCCAAACACAGAAGTTTAGTTTCCATGGGGAAACTAAATATTGACTCACTGCTGGGTAACAGACACTGATGTAGGAAAAACCCCCAAGGTTCCTTGCTGTAGTTTACAGAGATTTCCTCACTTGGAGGAGCTCTGGGCTGCTGAAAGGAGACAGACCTGTCAGCCACCCAGCACCAATAACCCAAAGCTCTGCTCAGTCACTAGTGCTTAGGAGTTCCACTCGTGAGCCCTCCCTTCCCAAGGTCTGGTTGTAGCCTGGGAAGTTTTCTTCCCATAAATATAAAGTTTTGGAAGAGTTCTGCCCTGTGTAGCTCTGGCTCCTGTTCCTGCTGCTGTCAGTGCAGACCCAGGTTAGCCAGGGATCCTTCACCTAGTCACTCCTTTGGTTGATCAACCAGCTTTACCTTCTGAAAAGCAGCTGCCACTCCAGTGATTCTGTTTCCATGGCAGTGGGAGTGGCAGCCACAGCAGAAGGGAACACTGGAAGCATTTTCCAGACTAACAGGGCTGGGATGCATCTAGGGAATAGATTTGAATAGAATTGTTTAGGATGGAAAAGACCTTTAAGATCATCAAGTCCAACTATCAGCAACTGAAATCTTTACCTTTGGGAAGAGGATGGGAAACTCAGTTTCCCTAATGAGAAATGGAAGCCTTGGGTCATCTTGACTTCTAACTTTGTTCAAAGGGGCTTATCTCAAAAGAATCTCTCTTTAGAACATCAAACCATGCTCAGAAGTGCTCCAGGGCCCTGCCAGCAGAGAATCCCCAGATGCTGCCACTTGCCTGGGGGAAGAGCACACCCAGCTCTTGCAGCCCTTGTGTGCAGAGGTTTATTCAGAGGGATCTGCTTCCTCCAGTGTGCTGTGGTTAAAAGGGCAGAGGTGAAGGTTCAGGTTTAGCCCAGGGGAAGCTGCACAGGCTGAAACCTGGGGGGTTGTTGGAGCAGCAGTGTAAGCAGCTCTGTGGTGTGTTGGTCAAGGTGCCAGGATTCCTGATGGGCTCTTTCACCACTTTAGGCTGGTTTTTTTGCTTGTTTCCCAGGCTGCAGTGAAAGGGAACAAACAACAGGATCTCTGGAAGTGATCTGTTTATTAACAGACTGGAATAAAATATTTGCAGGTTCTGGGCATGCTCAGGTAGTGCAGTTTTAGATGCCAAGGCAGCTGTCTGTAATGGAGAGCTGCTGGAGAGCCACATTCTGCCTGCTGTCTGTAACATACCTGTGGAGGGACAAGTGCTTCAGGCAGTCCAAATCAGGTGGTTTTGTGCTGAATTAAATCAGAGCTGTTTCCCAGGTGCAAGTGCAAAAGCTCTGTGGAGCCACAGTTCAGTGCATCTGTAATTTTAAGCTTTCCAGGCTGCTCACAGAAGAAGAAAAGATGAGGTTTGCTATAAAAAGACAAAATGAAGCAACACAGGGTGTGAGAAAGTGGCATCAGCAGTTGAAGCTTGGGAGAGGGACAGAAGTCTGTCCTGTTGTCTGTGGTTTCCAGCTTTCTGTTTAATGAGCTATTTCATCTGACTATAGGATTGTCACTGCTGTTTTCTGTGAACAGGCTGAGGAGGGAGTGTGGAGCTGTTGTCCCAGCTGACAGCTGTGCCCACTTCTAGAACAAGCTAGAGCTTCACCTGAAGCAAGCAGCACCTTGTTCTCCTGAGCACCCCTGTCCTGCAGATCCTCCTGAAGAGTGAGCTGTGTGACCTGCCAGCCTGTGAGGAATTCTTGGCTGTGGGAGTGTCAAATCCAAGCCTTGGGAGTGCTCAGTGCTGCAATCACTGATCTGGCTTCCCCTGTAGCAGGGTGATGTTCAGAGGTGATGGGACCCCCCTGCTGCTGGGAGGGGCTGGAGGGACATTAGTGCCATGGTGCTGTTTTTAGCTGCTTAGTTTGCTTTCTGTGGTAGCAATAATTATTAATGTCTTTTTGTTCTTGTTCAGAAGGCTTGCTCAGCCTGGCCCTTCCCCCTGCCAAGAGCCTGGAATGGTTTCAGCTCCCTAGAACACCAGGGTTTTGCTCAGTTTGGCAAAGCACCAGGCAAGATTCATTATAAGCAGCTCCTGCTGAAGAGCTAGATCAACTTTTTTTTTTTCCCACAAACTGATTACACTTCAGTGCTAATTTTTATTCCTCAAGTTGATGTGAATGAAAGTGAAGGATCTTGTTCTTGTCAAGATGTAATATTACTCTGTGATGGGTCTTACATAATATGTAAATTAGGGGGAAGGGAGCATTGAGTATTCTAGGAAACCTGCAGGGATGCTTTCAAGCCTTGACTTGTTTACTGTGTTGGATTAGGAATGTGTCTCTTCCTTGAGGATGATTAAATTCTTGGATCTGTGGCTGTTCATTCTTCCCTTTTTGTCTGTTCTACTTCCTTTAAGGCCATTCTTATTCTCCTATGTTTTCTTGCATTTAATGAACTATATTTAGTGACCAGAAGTTTTATAGTGTAAGTGCTGGTGAGAATGCAGCTGTATAGAAACCAGAGATTGCCTTCTCTGTAAGCTGGTTTGTGCTGCAGCTATTCAGAAGCCAGCATTTTACACTTGCTTTTTTAATTTACTGCTTTTATAGATGACCTATTGTCACTGAAAATATATGGATAACAATGTTCTTGATTGCTTCTCCCCACCCAAGTCCTGCCCTAGTTATGAAAGCATTTCTAAAATACCTTTTTTAACTTGAAAGTCACTTGAAAAGTATTTAAAGGACAGCAGGTAACAGGTGGATCTGGAAAGGTTTCATGCCTGCAGTTATCTTGGATGTTCTTTTAACTGAATCCATTTCTAATAGGTAACTTTCTCCTTCAATGGGTGACTCTTTCCTTCCAAGTGAGTGGCTTGAATGTTTGCTGGCAAAATTACATGTAAACACTCTAAGAACACAGACAATTCCATCCTGCTGTCCAGTGTTGCAGTTCACCTGTGTGCTTTGTGTGACAGTCAATTCTTATCTCCAGAATAGGTGACTGACCCTCAGGTGGTAGACTATGGCTGGACAGATATCAGAAGCTGATCAGATCAAGCAGGTAAGATGCTGCATTTTCAGTGGTGGCTTTGGGGATCTGCTGTCACTCAGTCACAGAGTAAAAGGTGTAGGCCATGCAGAAAGACAGAAGGTTGAAGTTATCTGAGTTGAGTAGCTGTGTAGCAACCAAAGTGGGAATATTAGACCACTGATAGACACAGTATAATATCTGATTTGAGGACCTGCAGCACTTGGTGCTGAAATCTTGACTGTTAATAAATTTTGTTAGAGACTTGTCCTTTCAGTGTCACTGTCACCAGATGCATTGGGTGTAAGAGAAATGAATGTGGATTTTTTTTAAATACTCACTGTGTGTTTAATTTTTCTGTGTAGTTCAGGGAGTTTCTTGGAACATACAATAAACTTACAGAGAACTGCTTCCTGGATTGCATAAAGGATTTCACCAGCAGAGAGGTTCAACCAGAGGAGGTAGGTCAGTGGTCTCAGTGACCCTTTGGTGGAGTTGCTGGGTGGCATTCACACTTCAGACACAGCTCAGTGCTGATCCTGCCAGAGCTCAGTAGGAGTCTGCAGTGGAGTACAGGTGTCTGGCATGGAGCTTCCAACTGAGAAAGGGAGTTAATGGGACAAAAAGAGCTTCTCTGTGGTTCTGCTTCTCCAAGAATGTCCAAAGGAGATGACAAATAGAAATCTTAGAACCACAGACATGTCTGGGTTGGAAGGGACCTCCAGAGCTCAGCCAGTCCAACCCCTGCTGAGAGCAGGGACATCTGCAGCTAGAGCAGGGTGCTCAGAGCCTCCTCAAGCCCCACCTGGAATGGCTCCAGGGATGGGGCCTCCACCACCTCCCTGGGCAACCTGTGCCAGTGGCCACCACTTTGGTGGCAAAGTTCTTCCTTATTTCTAATCTCAATCCACTCCTTTCTCATTTAAACCCATTGCCCCTTGGCCTTTCACTCCAGACCTTTGGAAACAGCCCCTCTCCAGGCTTTTTATCAGCTCCCTTCAGGTACTGGAAGGTGCTCTAAGGCCTCCCCAGAGCCTTCTCTTCTCCAGGCTGGACAATCCCAGCTCCCTCTGTCCTCCTAGCAGAGGTGTTCAAGCCCTCTGATCATCTTTGTGGCCTCCTCTGGACCCAAATACTTCAGTGTACCCCAGCAGTCTGTTTGCAGAAAGAAAGCAACACAAGAAAAGCCAAGTGCTTTTGATAAGTGAGATCATGAGCTACAGCAGACTATGGGCTAGGAGCTCCTGAGAGTCTTCATGGTGTTCTTTCTGGCATGTACACACAGAGGGAACCTTCCTGATCTCAACTGAGTGTGGCTGCTTGCTGCAATTCTGTATCTCATTCTCTGAGCTCTCAGTGGAGGTTCTTGCACCCCAGCTTCTGATGGGTGGTACCTTTATGGCATGGAAGTTGCCCACCTACAGCTTGCATCTTACTCTTTGAAGAGGGAGTCCTGCTGAAATACTTGTTGACCTACCCACATTCCCCACATTGTAGTGAGTCATAAAAACATGGGCTGTGCATCCACCTCTCTGCATTGCAGGGAGCTCCAGTGCACAGTCATCTGCAATAAAAAGATTGAGCTCTCAGTAAGATTGGTTGCATGGTTTTTGCCTCTCCTCTCCTGTTGAGAAGCTGCCTGAGAATCTCACCACTTGGTTGGTTAAAAGTTAACCTTTGGTTGACTCTGGTGGCAGGGGAAAAAACATCAAAGTTCTAAACTAACTCTTCTTTTTGAGCATTTGATGCTTCCTTGGAGTTGAACTCAGTGCAGGTAAAAATCATGAGTCCTTTTGGCTTTTGTGGTGTTGCATTCAAAGCTTTCTTAGCTTCCGAGGCAGATTCCTTCCTTCCCTCATCTTCTCTGTCTGCTCTAGTGGAATTTTTGACTACAGGAGGCCAGAATTATTCTGGATAAGATCTTGTACCAACTCTCTTTGAATTGCTTGACCAATGCAAGTAGTGTTAGTTCCCAGAACTGACAAGTGTTAGTGGCACAACCTTTTTCTCTGCCTGGGATGGTGTTTGATTTCAAGCAGAGGATCAGACTTTTCCTCTACCCCCCCAAAGTGTGGCATTTAAAAATAATAGTTTGTATAGCCTTTTAGTACAGACCTGGGATCCAAAACCAAATAATGCTCATTGGAGGGGATTTATTTAGATACAAAAACCATTCTTTGTTTCATCTGCTTGTTCTTTGCTTCTGTGAAGTGCAGAGGGGCCATATCAGGCAGTGCAGGAGCCCTCTGTTTAACAAAGGAGATCAGAAAGAAACTTTGTTCTGGGAAGTGTTTCCTGTAATTACCCATTGCATGGCTTCTTGCAGAGCATCTGGCTCTTGCCCAGCTGGACACAGGACACTGGTCTAGATGGACCACTGGGGTCTGATCTGGTATGGAAATTCCTCTCTTCCTATTCAGAGTAGTAGTTTAATAAGAAATAATGAAGATTAATTCCTCCCTGAATCTCCTTTTTTTTTTTTTTTTTTTTTTTTTCTACATTTGAAAAAACACCTTCTGAGCTCTTTCCCCACTGCAAGTCCAGACTGCCCTGAGCATCCTGTCCCAAATACCACCCCCTCTGGAAGCTCTGGCTTGGGCTAGTTCCAGAGTTTTCCTCCTCAGCCTTCACTCCTGATGAACAGGTTTTGCTGTAGCTGATGCCAGGTAAAGGAGAGGGAAGGGTGGGTGTTGTGCACAGCCACTTAGAGCTTTGTCTTGATCATTTTCATTGCCTCTGCTTTTCACACCTCTTTACACTGAGCAGAATCCAGCTGATGGAACTGTTGCTCAGGAATCTCATCATTCTTTCTCTACAATTAGAGGCTGGTTGATTTGTTTTTGTTTTTGTTTTTGTTTTTCTCTTATAAATTAAAAAACCAATACCATGGTTAGAATAGGCCCTGGTATTTCTGTCCCTGCCCAGCTGACTGGTAGAGCTCCAGAGGGTGCCCTGCCTGCTCTTTGTGAAGGTTACCCCAGCAAGCACAGGTAGATTGACAGAACTGACAGGAACAGTCAATAAAAAAAGGTTAAACTGAGCTAGGACACAGCAGAGCAGATTTGGCTGTCAGAGAATGTGTTGGTAAACAGGATTTTTAAAAGATACTAATAGATTTAGTATTCATTGCAAAATAAAATGCTTTATACACATTTATATACATATAATTTCCCAAGTGCAGCTCAGGGATAAAATGGTAGGATCTTCTAGATCTGAGGTGTTTTCAATTAAGACTGAATATTCAGAGATGTTTCAGACATCCCTCAAGCTGAGGGGGCTTCATCTTGAGGCTTAACACAGTCTGAGGTGTAGTCACCTAGCCTTTTATCCCTGTCTGGTGTGATGGCTTTGGTCCTGTTTAGGGAAGTGTTTTGATTACTGTTTGAAGCTTCTGTTTTCCTTCTTCCTCTAGATGACTTGCTCAGACCACTGTCTACAAAAGTACTTAAAAATGACACAGAGGATCTCCATGAGATTTCAGGAGTACCACATTCAGCAGAATGAAGCTCTGGCAGCTAAAGCAGGACTGCTTGGCCAGCCTCGCTAGGCGCGAGTGCTCTGTTCAGGCTTAACCAGCAGTGCCACACTTGGGATCTTCTGCTCTCAGGATGTTTGTCCAGCAACTCAGAAGAGACTTCTGGATGCTCTTCAGACAGTGGGAACCACGAAGGGTTAAACAAGAAGTTCTGGTGGACTGGCAATAGAGTCTGTTTCTGAGGTCCCTTTCACTCTGCAGTGGAGTAATGTTGGTACAAACTTTTCCAGGGCCCCCAGACTGGTTTAATTTCAGGGGGGGGTGGGAGGTTCATCCTTTCTGCTGGGACTGGTTCAGATAAAAGAAAAGTGTAATAAGGGAAATACACTTTTTTTTTTAATTTAAAGTAAAAGAAATGCAAACCATGCAGCTGTGTGTTTGTTCTTTCCAAAGAGGTTTTCAGGGCACTGCTGGAGAGCAGTGAATTGTTTGCTGTGGTCTCAGGCTTCCTCAGCTTCTCTTCCTTCATTGCTCCTTGGGGTTGCTGGTAGGTGACAGAATCAGTGACTTTGTGCTGTCAGCTGGGGATTTGTCAATGTTACTTTCTCTTAATGGAGGAAAAACTTCTTTTGAGCTGCTCTCAGATCCCTGTGATCATTCAGATTCCTGGAGTGATGATGAACAAAAAAAAGCATCAAGGGTGGCTGTGAGTGGCAGACAGCTGCTGTAATGATGAGCTCAGGTAGGCAGGGATGCTCTGCCAGCTTAGCCCTAGGTTCTGTGCTTCAAGTCAGTGACAAGGGACATGTGTCAGCAGCACCTGTGCCCAAGGCAGCTTCTTCCCCCTCCTTGTTCCTCTTCGGCAACCCCAGAGCTCCTCTCAACCCAGCTTCCTTGCCTGCTCGAAGCATGATGCTCTCCAGGCACATCTGTTGGCAGAGTTCCCTTTAATGGTGTGCCCAGAAGCAGAAAGCCCATGGTGCACACCATGGTTTTTGCTGCTAGGTCAGCACAGAGGAGTTTGTGGAAGTTGGTTGGTCTGATCTTTTTGGGTTTAGAAAAAACATTGGTCCTCTGGAAGGATTTTGATAACTGAAATCACAAGCACAGAATCCCAGCATGGTAGGGGTTGGAAGGGACCTCTGGAGATCATCTGGTCTAACCCTGCTGCTCTAGCAGGGTCACCCAGAGCAGGGGATCCAGGTGGGTTTGGAATCTCTCTAGAGAAGGAGACTCCACAACCTCTCTGGGAAGCCTGGGGCAGGCTCTGACACCCTCACACCAAAGAAGTTTTTAATGTCCTACAGTTGGATCATCAGTGCAGCCACTGAGAGCTACCAGGCACATTTTATGTTGGTTGTAACTAATAAAAGTCCAGTAACAAAAGCACATCAGGATTTCCATATTGATTTTGAGATATCAAGCCATGAGAACTGAGGCAAAGCTAGTTCACATCAGGTACTGGCTTCTGGTGCTGGGCAGAAAGGCAGTGATGAGGAACAGCCATGGCAGGAAGCCTGCCCACATGGGTTTTTGTTGTTACCCTCTCTGTTGCTTTTTATTTCCAGAAGCAGTTTGACAAAAAAAACCAACAAAAAATAAATTTCATGCTGCTTGTTTGTTGTTTTGGGTTTTTTTTTTTTTACTTCTAATACTCACAAAGCTCTCCAGGCTGTTTATTACTAGGCCCTGAACACAGCACATCCACCTCCCACTTGCCCTGGATGCTGCTCTCCTTGCTGCTGTTTAAAGCTGCCCCAGCTCCCTGCAGCAATCTGTTCACAGGCCTTTCAAAGGTGGAAGAAACAAGTATGTTCCTCCAGTCTCATTTACAGGTGTCTTGTACTAGCTGTATCACAGCTCCTTTCTACAGAGCCCCAGCCTTGTTGCCTTGGAGATGCTAAAGAACTCACTCTAAAATAGTCAAGACTAAAAAAGAGCCCAAATAAGGCAGCAAGTCTCCAACCTGGTTGTTCTTGTCTAGATTGTTTGCTGCAATCAGGCCACAAATGTTATGGCTAATTAAAAATATTGTATCTATAGTCATGATTTAAGTCTTCAAAGCAGCCTTTGTTAAACATTTTAAAGGAAGGCATGATTGAAATGGTCCCATTTCCTATTGTGTCTTAGTGTGCAAAGAGCAGTAGCTCTGAAAAGTGACTGGAGAGATGAAGGGACAGGACTGGAGGATGTTTGTGACTTCTGAGCAAAGCTCTGAGGGCCTTAAAAAGTAAATCCTGTTTTTTCTTCTGCTTTCCACTGTTGTTTCAGTGTTTGGGGACTTGGAGGTAGGAAGATGTTTATTTGTTAAGGCAGATTTATTGTACAAAATTTTAAGCAAGTGTTACAGGGACTGAATTAATAAATCACTTGGGTTTCCAGTTTTATTCCAGTTTTAAAGCTGCCTTAACCCACTGTTATCCAGGGAAAACATGTATTCCTAAAATCTCATTGGATCTAATGACAGGCATCCCTTGTCTCCATGCTCACTAAACAGGTGGGATGAAAAGTGTTACTGGAAGCAGGAGCACTGGGTGGATTACTGCTACCCTGGCCAGACAAAACCCCTTGACTTCCAGAAAAGCAAAGTGCTTTTAGTGATGGTGGTTTGTTTATAGATGTGCCTGTTAATTATGGCTGTTTCAAAGCTAATCAGAGTGGAAAATTAGTTGCAGTGCTACTGCACAAAGATGCAAGTAAGGATAGAGTGAGTGCCTGGTTCACTTGCTTGGTTAACCAATTTTGTCTTAGCTCTCTCATTCAAAAACTGTTGCCATCTTTCCATGTCTTTCAGAGCAGGTGTCTGGCTGAAGAAAGAGGATTCAAGTGTATCCCAGCTTGGAAAGAAAGTGCATCCAGTTGCTGCAGAAAGTAATAGGGGGAATGTTCTTAAAAGGTTAATGAGCTTTGCTGAGCTTCAATTTACTTCTGCTTCCTTGATGAGGTAGCATGGCCTGAGGGCTGCCTCAAATGATCTTCTTTAGAAAATGACCTGGGAAGATTTTTAACAGGATTTTGTGGGTTGAGAATGGTTCATGACACAGTTTCAATTCCTCTCTCACAGGTTTTATCAGCAGGTATTGGCCAAGTGTTGCAGCTGGTCTCTCATCCTTGGAGCACCATCTTCCAGCACCTAATCATCCCAAATATTTAACTGGAAATGCAAGAAGCAATACTTCTGCTGTGCCTGGATGGGTGACCACTGTGAAGGCTGCAAATGCCTTCAAAGGCAGGCCAAGCTGTGTGTTTTCCCTCCAAGCAGAGTATTCTAACTCCATGTAGCAGCTTAATGTGGAGTCTTCACCCCTCCTCTTGAATAGCTTCCAGGTTTGCAGGGCATAATGAAATGCAGAATAAAAATGAGAATACAGCCTGGTCCCTGGATCCAAAGGGAAGGTGACAGCATTTAACATGAGGTGCATGGAGTAGATCAGTCACCTTGATGAGGCACATCAGGTTAGGTGCAGGAATGGAACCAGTTCTGAGGGAAGGAGGAGCAAAGTGTGAAAAAGGGCATGCTGCTGAGGAGGGAGAACTGAGAAAGCTGGGAACAAAGTGGAGAGAAGGCAGAAACCACCCAACCTGCCAAAAACAGGCTTGATGAGCCTGGGCTGGTGAACAGACGCTCATTTGGAGGTGACATTCATTGCAGCACAGACAGGAACACAGAGTGTCTGAACCAAAAGGCTGGAAAAGCAATTATCACTCAGCCCACAGATAATAGAACAGTTTCAACAGGAAGGGTCAAATGAGAGCCCTGTACATCAGTGGTACTGGCAGAGTGATCAATCATCTGGAAGATTATAATAGAGGTTCCTTTGCTCTTATCCTTGAGAATTAAAGTCCTAATTTCTGTAACCCCCCCTGGTGAGAGCTTCAACTACCAAGCCCTGTTGGAAGGCAGGAAAGGATGAGATTGCAATCTTCTGGAGGGAAAGTAAGGGTTAAATACTGA
>JAOEGS010009116.1:0-31115 GCA_025447755.1 Corythornis vintsioides | reverse complement strand
AACTACCAAGCCCTGTTGGAAGGCAGGAAAGGATGAGATTGCAATCTTCTGGAGGGAAAGTAAGGGTTAAATACTGACAGCTCGTGTTAGAATGCTGCTAAATATTATAAATTATTTAAAGTATGTTTTACTTCATGCTCCTTAGCATTTTGGGTTCTTTCTGTAAACACAACAAGGAGTGTTCAACATTCAAGCTTTAGTAGCTCAGGACTGTAAACTAATGACCAGGTGTGTTTCCCTGGATTTCTCACATTCAGCTGTACCTGGAAAACACAAAAGAGCCTAAATCACTCTTGATACATTAAAAAACCCAAGAACAAAGGGTAAAAATTACACTTCCATAATGTTTGCATGGACTAGGGCTGGTTAAGGTCTCTATCTGTAACTCAGAGGGGAAAGTGAGAGGACTGCTGAGGGCGCTGGGCTGCCTGTGTGAATCTGGAAGGCAGTACCCTTGACATATCACTGCTGTTTATGCAGCGACTGGGGACTTCTTTACATTTCAACTAATCACAGTGGAAATCCAGCTGGGGGCTATTTCTGTATTTCACGGATCCTGCCCTTACTAGGATATGGAATTAGGGACCCTCTTCCCCTCTCTTTTTATCCAAGCACATGTGGGATTCCTGTGCCCACCGGGAGCTCTTGTTTTGAGCTGAGAGAATAGAGTTTTAAGCGTCGTTCGCAGCGAGCCTCTAACCGCCTGAGGGGTAGGAGAGCGGTGCTGGCCGCGCCCCCGGCCATGCTGTTGCTGTGGGGCCCACTTAGATCTGCGGGATAAAGCGGAGGATACGAGGACCTAATCCCGCCACCTCCTCCCTGGGACCTATCGGCTCGTCCCGTCCAGCGGCCACCCCCGCGGAGCGCCCCGTCCCCTCAGGGGGCAGCGCGGCGGTGGCTGAGGCGGGAAGACGCCGCCCGCCGCTTCCACCTCCCCGCTGCGGCTTCTCCCGCCTCCCCCAGGGCAGCCACCGCCCCTTCCAAGCTCCCGCCGCTCGTTTGTGGCCGGCGGCGGTAGCGACGATGGCCTTTGAACCGCCGGCCGAGCAGGGGCAGCGGTGGCGGGGTGAGGAGCGGGCTGGGGCCGGGAGAGCAGCGGGGATCACCCTCGGTAACCGCCCCTCACACGTGGGGAATGGCGGCGCCAACCTGAGGCGGGGCGGGTCCTGCAGGCGGTGTCTGCGGAGGAAAAAAAATCCCGCAGGTTTCTCCTGGGAAGGCAGCAGAGCTGGAGCCACAGCCGTGACAGGGCCACGAACTGAAATGAAAGAGGAAAATGAGTGTAGAAAATAAAACACTTGTAAGATACTGACCTAAGGGAGGCAGAGACTTGGCTATAGAAAGCAGTAGCACGGAGAAGCTGCTGGGGTGGCACACAGGGTCACTTGCAGGCTGAGAAGCAATAAAAAGAAATCAAGGAATTGGGTGTTTGGTTGGTTGGGTTTTTTTCCTTTTTTTTTTTTTTTAATTTAACTTTAAGCTTCACCCATTCCTAAGGAAAGTAATTTTCAGGAAACGAATGAGCGCCGAGAGATGCAGCTGAAAACAGAAACAAGTGGCTTGTTGAAAAGAAAACCCACCCTTGTGAAATACAACAAAGTACTCCATGCAAATTCCATATTTTACCCCTATTCATGTGACTGGCATAGCTGGCAGGATCATGGCAAATTGGGTCAAGCTGTACCCAGATGCGGGATTAGAGCAGTAGTTTAGAAAAAGCTGAAGACACTGACAAGGCTGGGATGGAAATGTTGTTGGGATACTCAGAAGAGCAAGGAAGGAAAGAAACATCACCAGCAACACAAACATCACCAATAACACAAATATCACCCTCAACACAAACATCACCAGCAACACAAACATCACCAATAACACAAATATCACCAGCAACACAAACATCACCAGTAACACAAACATCACCAGTCAGGGAGAACTGTGTCCCTCACCAACATGGCTCAGAGTGAGTTAAGCAAACAAGCTGCTGCCAAACAACCTGCAGGTTTTTGCAGCTGTAAGGGAGCTCGAGTGCTGATTGCTGACAAGGAATGAAATAGAAATGAAAGCCTCACAATGTTTCTACATTGGCTTTTTTATTTTCCTGAGGAGTGGGCTGTAATAGTGAATTAAAGCCAAGTGTCATAAACCTGACACGTTTTCACCTTTGAAAACAATTGGTATAGGAAAAGGAACAGCATCAGGGTGCTAACTAATAGAAACAGCAAGGAGTTGCAGCCCTGAAGCAGAACCAACCATCACAGCCCTGATCTGAAATAGAAAGAGGATTTCTCTGAAAATAGGAAGGAGCAGGAATAGCAACATAAATAGCACTAGATAATTCAAAGCAAGGAGCAAGCCAGGAAAGTCCTTTCCTTCACCTTTCTAAGAACAAGACTGATTTCTCTATTATAATTTCCTTATCATTTCAGTTTTCCTTAAATTAACAAGGCTGTCTGTATTTGTCATTGGTCTAATCACAAAATCCACCACTCCAATGC
This sequence comes from Corythornis vintsioides, assembly GCA_025447755.1. Lineage (NCBI taxonomy): Eukaryota > Metazoa > Chordata > Aves > Coraciiformes > Alcedinidae > Corythornis > Corythornis vintsioides. The sequence goes on along the minus strand of JAOEGS010009116.1, from coordinate 28,620 downwards.
AGTAAAAGCAGCACATATTCAGACCAATAACACTGCAACACACACACAAAAAAAGAATGTACATATTCCTCCAAAGCAATGGATAAGACAAATGCTTGCTGAATTTGGCAAACTCATGGATTTCTAAAACCCACAAATAAAAAACCCCCAGTAAATACCAGCTACTTAGTGGTAACTAATAAAGGTGAATAATTTTCAACTCTCCCAGACTCCTCTTAAATAATCCTTTGGTGGAAGGTAATATGGTAGAATGGCAGATTTTTGTCAAAAATTGAGGGCAATAGCTTGGTAAATAGTGTGAGCTAATTATAGAATGTCTTTTCCTAAGCCCTGGCATTATAGTGAGTCAGTCCCTGGCAACATCCCCATTGGTTCCACTGCTTTGTTATGTTCCTTACATCTCCAGAGGTAGAATTATCCTGCACATTGTAGCAAATAATAAAACCCCAAGTACAGAGGAGTAAAAATAACTGAGCTTTTAGTGCAAAATATCTGCAAAGCACAAGGGCACGGGGAAGTAAACAGCTCGACATACTTTGGTTAACACATTCATCTTTTGTTTCAGCTTGTGGACCTGGCTGGGGGCTCATCCCTCAGATTTGTTTCAAGTGCTCCAACTGAACGAGCTCTTCTCTTCAAAGGAAAACAACAGCATTTCTTAAAGATTGTATTAAAAGAATCCAGGAAATGCTGCCCAGAAATCCCACTTGGCTGCCCGAGCCATCCAATCATATTGTTAATGGGGAAAAGTAGAAACTCTTGGAAGAATCTTCATTTTTGAAATGTGCAATTCCATCTGGTAGCCAAAGCTCTCTGGAGAGAGAAGGGTGAGGGATGGTGGGGAGCTGATGGTCTGACTGAGACATGGGAGATGAGAACCAAGATTTAGATTCTCTACCCAGCTCCCATCAAAGCCACCTTGGGTAATTTTGGTAGCTATTACTAAGTGGCTCCCTGCAACTAAAATCAGAGTATGTAATCTTTTTTTTTTTTTTTTTTATTCTCCCTAGATTATTCTAATGCTGCACCTTTTAAAAAGAAAAAATCAGTTTCAACTAGAATTCCTACAAAATACCACAAACAGTGAAGTGACTGAATCACCTTTTTCTCTTCTGCTGTCCTTCAAAGAGAAAGATCTTGGCTGCCCCCTGAAAGGTCAGATACATTCTGCTTCATGAAGATGCAGACTTTGGCCCTTGTTCTGCTTGTCTTTCACTACTAATTACTCCTGTAAATCTGCTTAACCTCTGTAGAAATAATGGCTTGTTCTTGTTGTTCCAACAACTTTGCTTCTCCTGCCTGATCCGTTCAGGCTGATTAAGCAAGAGAAGGTTTCTCAGCCACCAGCAATCTGATGGAGGAGCCAGAAACAAGTGGAGATTTAACTGGGTGTTGCTGAGCTGACATATTAAGAGAGAAAACAAGAGCTCATTAGTATACATGCTGCTGGTGTGCTCTATGGGAAGCAAACAAAAACTAGAACGAGGAGGGAAATGAACTCTTGCTTACCTTATGTCCTTGCATGCAAATGTCTCAAGGTTTTTCCAACTTTCTGATGTATGCTGATAGAAAAACAAGAAATCTGCCAGAGATCTGTCAGTTTTGGTATAAATTACAGGAGGTGGGGGGGGAAGAGTCTGAAGTCTCTTAACAGCCCTGTTCTTTTTAAGTGTTTGATCTCGAAATCTTAACTGTATTTTTTTTTTAACCTCCTAAGCAAGCTGGAAGAGAGAGCATTTTGGGAAATCCCATAAAAGATTAGAAGGCAGGAGAACAGTGTGGAACCTGCCAAGAGGATGTTTTATTTTTGTTTGACACCTAATCTGTTATTAAAAAAACATAAAATAATCCCAATTCAGCATAATTAGAATTACTGCGTCCCCAACAGCATAAACCTTCATTCAAAGCAGTGGAAGACACTTTGGAACTTATTTTACATCAATAAAAGAAGAAGGGGTTATAGTTCTGTGATTCTATAAGGAAGTTCTTTCCCAGCAGAGTGGTGGCCACTGGCACAGGGTACCCAGGGAGGTGGTTGAGACCCCATCCCTGGAGCCATTCCAGGCTTGAGGAGGCTCTGAGCACCCTGATGTCCCTGCTCTCAGCAGAGGTGGTTGCACTAGACCTCTAGAGATCCCTTTCAACCAGACATGGCTGTGATGTTGTAGCAAAGTTAGAACCTATTAGAACCTTATAGACCTATTAAGGCTTCTTGTTTTCACCCTTAGTACAGAGTAGTCCCATGTTATACAGTGAATTTTCTTCTCCCTGTGGCATTTTAAATGTCAGATACAATGCCTTTAAACATCTCAACAGCCTGAGTGGCTGATGCACTTTTTGCCAGAAAGATAAAGCTAGGAGAGCAGTAGCACACTAGAGGCTGGACAGAAAGTCCTTGTTTTTGATATTTTGCTGGTGAACTCTTGTGCCAGAACAGTGATTTTTTTTTGCTGGTGGGTGTGTCTGGCTGCTGAGCACAAGCACCGGGTTTGTAGGTGGGAAAAGCAAGCAAACAAGGGAGTTCTGTGGCAAGGAGCCATTAGAACAGGTTTCCATGTTTCATGGAACTATCCACACCTTCCATCTTCCACGGGAGATTTCTGCCAGTCCTAAGAGAGCAGGAAGTGCCCACAGGGTGAGGTTCAGAGCTCGTCCATCATCACATCACATCTTGTCTGCCTCACAGAGTCAGGGGTTGGATACCTAAGTTGCAATGCAGCCTCTATTTTCCCTGAATGTAAATTTTCCTTCTGCAAATAGTAAACATGGAAGGTGATCTGAGAAAAGGTGACCCATGTTCTTTCCTTTTAATTGTGTATTGCTTTTTATTTATAGCTATTATCAGATGAACAGTAAAAGTTAGCTCTGGAAAAAAAAAAAAGTCTTTACAACAATTTATGGAGATTAATTTTCCTCTTTAAGTCCAGACATTTACAAGAACAATCACTTAAATAAAAATAGAATCTAAAGCCTATGTTTAAAACATGGCCTTTATTAACGCTGTCTAGTGAGCTCCATATTTATCTTACATTGAAATAGTTCTGCTTTGCTGAAGAAAAGACAGAAAAAGTGCATTTACAAGAGTACTTTTTCTTTAATTTTCTGCGAAAATGGAAGGAATTGGAATCACAAGTTGACAAAATGTTGTAAAATGAAATCTCAAGAAACATCCATTTTAGCAATGCTACACCAGCACTAGTGTTCCATCCTGACCTCCTGCCCTGTGAGCCAGAGGGTCCCGAGAGACAGGCTAGAGCATCTATGTTATTACTCTACAGCATATTAAACACAGAAAAAGGGGCTGGGAACCCCTTCCGATGTACAAACATGAATAAAAAAATTGATAAAAAAATCACTTTTATACATCATGTATATGCCAACTGTTTTAAATACATGTTGTTTTGGAAGAGTTATTTACAAAACTGCATCTGCCCCTGGGACAATCCACGGGCAAAGCATCCACAGTCGCTTTGCTTTATTGTTGCATCTCAGCTTTGGGAGATAGAAATTCAGTGGGCAGCACAGCAGACCTAAGAACTCCCGGGCAAAGTTAGCTGGAGGGCAACCCCAGCATTTTTTGTTTGGTTTGGGTTGGTTTTCCCATTGTTTCTCAAAACAAGGTTAAGTACCAGGACTGCCAAAGTTTCTGAGGGGAAGTCGGAGCCGAATGCGGACGCCCGCTGGCAGCTCCATGCTGGGGAGGAGCTGCAGGCAGAGCTGGCTGAGAGACAGGGGTGGCCACTGGGTAACACCTCCCTAAGAGCCAGAACTGGGGAGTTGGTTTCATCAAAAGAGTGAACTAACCTAGAATTTTTATCTTTTTATTTTTTTTTCCAATTTTATTAATATTTTTAAAAAATACATAAAAATACAACATCCAATGTCTGAATAAATATATTTAACAAGTTGCAAGATACCTTATTTTACACAAAAATTTCAGCTTTAGAAATCTTGTTAAATAACTTCACTGTTGTTATATATTTCATTTTTCGTCTTTTTGTAACAAAATAAAAACTCTGAAATTACATAGAAAAAAGACAAAATATTTTTGTCAAGGGATAAGATAGTCCACTGAAAACCTATTCACAATTCCACTGTAAACATTAATAAACATTAAAATATTTGCATAATTGTGTGCTCAAAAATCCTATAAAAAGTGGAAGACTTATTACAACTGTAGTTTTCAGTCAACTACACTTCCTTTCACAATTTATTTTGTCCCATTTACACCTTGAAAACCGGGCACACTGCTGAACATGGACTTTGGCAGTTCTGTAGAGCAAGTGCTTCCACAACGAGGAACTCACCAAGAGCGAGGGGGAAGTGCAGCAGTTAATGCAATTCTTGGTTTGATTGAGAATACTCTGGTGTCTGCTCGATGCACTTGCTTTTTCTAAGATCTCCCTACAACACCTGAATGCTTCATTGGACATCACTTTTCTAATTTAAGTGCCCTTTTCTCTGCATTAATAAAAGAAAAGAAATCAACAGAACGAAGACAAACACAATGACAAGCATGTCACGTTGTGCCTACAACCTTCAGTTACCAATGAGCTTAAATTCTCTGAACAGTAAATTAAACCAAAGAAGAGGCTGGGAGGGGAGAACAGCTACAGTCCAGCAGTGGAAGTGTGTACAGAATAAACTTGGCAATGTCAAACCAGTAGAGTGCTTTCTGTGGTTGGATTTCAGGATTTAGGTCCATGGCAGCAAGTTGCTGGCAAGGCAGAGAAATGTGTATCACCTGCATTCTACAGCAAGCACGTTCTGGGGAGGAGAAGATGATGATGGGCTCATTCCAGTGTCTGATGAAGCAGATGACATGGATGCTCCTGTATGTGACACTGAATACACAGAACAACAGATCAGCACCAGGTTATCAAAGCAGGTATCAGAACAAAGGCTTCCTTGTTAGTAGGTGGTTTAAAAGGCCTCAAAGTGGCACATCACAGAAAAACAAGATGGATTTTTTGGCTGTTGCTTTCTCTGCTACATTCACACAGGCTAGAGGAGTTTTCTCACCCTTCCAATTGGAAAGATGCATCAGATGTGTCATTACACTGACTGAAAACTCAGACTGAGCTTGCACTAGGAAGTTATATATTTATAAATACACAGTTATAAAATAATCAATGCTTTCATTAGATTCAATTCCTGAAAAGCCACAAACGCTCTTTCCTAAATACACACCAACAGGAGACAACACTATGCTCTTCAAAAATAGTCAATTAAAATCAAGTTGCACTGTCAACAACACTAACCTCTCAAGGGAAGCATAAAGCAAATCTGGAAGTTACCTTCTCTGTCTTTCTTTTTTAATCGTTTTCTTCTCCTGTCTATGGTTGCTACTTCGGACTTCAAGGACATGTAGTACTTCCGTATTTCCTGGAGTTTTTCTTGTAAGAAGGAGATCCTTTCAGTGCTGCTCATGTTGTCTAGTTCATCTGAAATGTGAGAACAGACGGCAGCTGCATTCAGGTGCTTTTCAACAAATGAATGCAATTCTCCAGAGCACACAAGATGCAACAAGGAGAACACCAGTGACACAACCATGCCATAAAATCCTATCTCTAATTTAGAATCCTCAAATGGATACATTTTCCTTTCAGAACAGATTTTCTGGTCAATTCCCTCTAAGCAAGTCACTTAAAGAGTTCTTACTGAGCTGAAAACTCCATTTGTATACTCTAGGGGAAGCATTCTGGTGGTGGTGTTTCTCCCTGTGCTTTTCCTTCTCTCCATCTTTGATGTGAGGTGAAATCACTCTTGCAGGTGATCGAGAAATCTTCTGTTGTTTGGATGCATTTATGTGTTTCACAGGAGTACATTTACTGGAGCTGTCCAGGACAGGAAGGTCTTCACTGTCACTACTTTGTCCTGCAGCAAGAAAGGGATTTTTTTTAGATGTGGAAAAAAACCCCAAAAACCCAACCTTAACATTTTTTACACTGTAATTCTAATCAGAAAAAAAAAAAAAAAAAAAAAAAAATTAAGAAAAAAACTGTTCCTTCTTCCTCAAAAGATCCCAGGATGCACAGAAGGGAAAATCATTTCAGATTCAATGTACAACTTTATCAGGCACAGCAGGCACTGAACTCTCAAGTGTGCTGATTATTAATGCAGGAGAAGTCAGCTGAGGGCTGACTAGGCCTTGAGGTAAAAAGCAAAATTTTTTAGGTTTTTTTTTTTTTTAAGAAGCAATAAAGAAGGTTATTAAAATAAGAAAAGGCAGCTTCTCAGTGCTCTCAAAGTCAGGTATTTTGGGGTTCTAGATCTCAAGCAGAATCTCTTATTTTTTTTTTTTTAAGATTAAAACTTAATATACTATTAATATATATATTAATCTAGACAGGTAGCGCATGATCCTATTTACCAAAATTCTTTACACTGCCTAAAGGAGCATGAAACACGACTAAGAGCATGACAGCTTTACCAAGCAACAGACAGCTTCAAGCTGATATATGTAAATATTTGGCAAGTATTTACCAAAATAAATAATACATTAGAAACAAAATACCCACACTAATTGCCAAGTTTTACACAGCCATGTTAAATGTCTGAATATTGTAAGTTGGAAACAGTCACATACTTAAGATAAAACCTCGAGATTCCTTTTGCTGGAGTTACTCTCCCATGCTTCATAAATGTTTGGGTTTTTTTTTTTCCCCAGGAGAAACACCTGTCTTAGGACTTTAAAGGAGCAGTTTCTACTCAGAACAAGCTCCACCCTCCCAAATTCATAAGCAACCCATAATATTTACATCAACAAAATGGTCAATATTTAGGAAGTGCTAAAATGCAGTTATGGGAAGATTTCTGCCCACAGAGCAATGAGAAGCAGCCAAGAGATTTCTTGGTGACGCTGCTACCACGCAGCTGGTTCTCCCCAATAGTCATCATGAAGAAGAATGAAAATCCTTGACAAGCAGATGCCACGCAGCAGAAATCAGAGGTGCCAGTGAGAACAGTGAGCCCTTGTACCCATGTACAGGGCAGCACAACCTCCCCCACCCAGGAATGCACCTGCTCCATTCTTCTCATTTTTGGCGGCAGCGCTGCTTCGCTTTGGAGTTCGCTTCTGCTTCTTGGCCAGCGTCCCACTGTTGCTATCACTGGGCCTTTTCTGACCTGAGTGAGAAGGAAAACAAGAAACATCTCCAATATTTCTGCTACGAACAAGCTCTTTGTCTAAGCTGCAAAGGAACTGAAAGACAAGAGAGCGACTTTGAGCAGAGCGCCACTGAAGGAATCGAGAGGGTAACGAGTGGACGCCGAGCAGCAGGGAGAGCCCTGGGTGGGGGGGTCGCTCACCTTTCTCCCCCAGCTCCCTCTCTTGCCCGGTTGTGCTGCAGCTGCTGGACGTGGTGCTGGCTTCCAAGCCGTTGGCAGCCTCGCCCTCGGCCGGCCCCTCCTGCGCCTCCTCCGCCACGCTCTCCACCTCCACGGTGGCGTCGCTCTCGCTCCTGACGCTGCGTGACTCGTCCTGGCTGAGCGCGAGGGGCGAGGCCGCGGCGAAGCTCGGCTGGGCGCCGGGGAGGAAGGACGGATTGGGATTGGAAGGGGGAGGCTCCGGCTTCTCCGGCAGCGGCTCTTCGCCGCCGCTCTTCTCCTTCTCGTCCAGGTCGTCCAAGTCGACTTCGTGGCACAGCAGCGTTTCGGGCCCGATCTGAGGCATCGAATCGTCCTCGTCTTTCGGAGGAACGGCCTCGTTCTCCTCAGGTGGGGGTTCAAAGGCCTCATTCCTCAGCTCCTGGCCGTGCTGGACGGATTCTGCCACCAACGACGGCATCTCCGCGTGTTCAGCTCGGAGGGACTCCTCGGTGTTCAGCCCCCTACATTCCTCTGCTCCACTACATTCATTGGTCCTCTCTTCGGATACAATATTTGGCACTTCCATCTCACTCTCTCGCCGGTTTCTCTTCTCAGGCGATGCCTGTTCCAAAGTTTTCCTTTTCAAAAGCTTCTTATCTTTTGTGGAAGGTTCTGTTTCAGTTTCAGTAGTGCTGGAATTTTCTTTACAATCCAAGGAAGACACATCTAATCTTTCAGGTTCTGGAAGAGACTCGTTTGCCACCTCCTCTTGGTGTCCCGCTGAAATCTTGGCGTTCTCTGAAGAGGGATCTTTTGTCTTGCTCCTTCTTCCTTTGCCTTTAGGTGATTTTTCAGCCTCTCTCTTTATTTCTTCTATTTGCTCTGTTTTATTTCCAAAAATCTGAACAATTTGTTCACTTTCCTCAACTTCCAGTTTCAGTGTTTCTAGGGGCTGCACTTGAGTCCTGTCATTTTCTTTCAAAGCATGAGGAATCTTTGGGTTTTCTTCATCTAGCTTCTCATCCTGCAGTTTTTCACTTTTCTCCAGTTCTGAAGTTTCTGGAGAAAATTCTTCATTCAAATTCTTTTCAGATGACTCATCTGCTTCACTCTCAGAGGACCCAGAGTCTAAAGAAAATTACAGAAAAAAAGGAAACAGCACCTTTAATCATCAATTGCAATTTCTTTTTTTAAACCACAGGAAAAAAAAAAAAAAAAGAAATAAAATCACCCAGTGATCTCTGGTATTAACATCAATTTACAGCAAATGATTTCAAACTTTTAAAAATCCTGTGTTATTCACCACACTGATTACAATTCTTATTTTTCCTCAAATTCCTACAAAACTACAATAGCAGTAGCACTACCAAAGTTCAAGGAGCATCTGGAGGATGGTGTTAGTCATATGGTTTAGATTTAGGTAGCCCTGCAAGGACCAGAGAGCTGGACTCTGATCCCTTTGGGTCCCTTCCAACCTGAGATACTCTTATGATTCTACTACTACTACAATTTCCCAATTAAGCCAGTATAAACAAATTACAGTAAGGAGTAGCACAAATAGTTTTACAGAGTCTCATGATCTGGTGTCTATCTTCGGATACTGCTTCCCACAACTGACATAAAAAACCAAGACTCCTCCTCTCCATGCAGTCCCAAATAGAAAAAAGCCACCTCAAACAAAACCTGCAACCATTCCATGCCAGAGTATGGACATATCAACCACCTGGATGAGGGCACAGAGAGCACAGTCAGCAGCTTTACTGATGGCACCAAGCTGGGTGGAGTGGCTGACACACCAGAAGTGCTGCCAGCCAGAGAGATCTGGAGAGCTGGGAGGGGAGAAATTGAATGAAATTTAACAAGGGCAAGTGTAGAGTCTGGCACCTGGTGAAGAACAACCCCTGGTACCAATACAGGTTGGGAACTGACCTGTTGGAGAGCAGTGTAGGGGAAAGGGCCCTGGGGGTCCTGGTGGACAGCAGGGTGACCATGAGCCAGCAATGGACCCTTGGGGCCAGGAAGGTCAATGGCACCCTGAGGTGGATCAGAAGGGATGTGGTGAGTAGGTCAAGAGAGGTTCTCTTGCCCCTCTACTCTGCCCTGTTGAGGCTGCATCTGGAGTGTTGTGTCCAGTTCTGGGCCCTTTGGTTCAAGAAGGGCAGGGAACTGCTTGGGAGTCCAGTGCAGAGCACAGAGATGATGGGGTGGAACATCTGCCTGCTGAGGACAGGCTGAGGAGATGGGGCTCTTTAGCTCTCTGCTATCTTTAGGAGACTGAAGGGTGAGCTCATTAATGTCTATAAATATGTAAAGGGTGTCAGGAGAATGGAGCCAGACTCTGCTCAGTGACGCCCAATGACAGGACAAGGGCCAACTTGTGCAAACTGGAATAGAGGAGGTTCCATATAAATGTGAGAAAAAACTTTTTCCCTGTAAGGGTGACAGACATTGGAAGGGGCTGCTCAGGGAGGTTGTGGAGTCTCCTTCTCTGGAGACATTCAAAACCTGCCTAGATCTGCTCCTGTGTGATGGTCTAGGTGATCCTGCTCTGGCCAGGGGAATGGACCAGATGATCTTTTGAGGTCTCTTCCAATCCCTACCATTCTGTGACTGTCCATTTCATTGCTAAATGAACACACCATAAACAAAGCAAGCATTGTTACTTTACCAGAAGATGATGTAGGGCCTTGCACTAAAAAGAGACAATGATTTCCCTTCAGTTTTTGTTGATACAGGCTTAGAAATTCCAAAAATATTATTGCCATTTGTATATAATTAACAACTCAGCTGGATGACGTGGTACTGAGGTTGAGGACTTAATGACTACAACAAAGACTATCATTATACCACTAGATTTGGCCTGTTCAACATCAGGACTCAAAGGCTCTGGCTGAAGGACACGGAATAACTTGCAGAGTCATTTCCACACCACAGCTCTTCTGTGAGCAAACTGCTCCTCAGCAGCTCACTTCAGCTACTTCCATTCATATGGAGAAAAAAAACAGTAAAAACCAAACGACAAAAAAGAGTAAAAAAATAAAAATCAAACCTCTCTTCAAAAAGCTACTAAAACCCCCTCAAAGCATAAAAACCCCAAAGCAGAAAACCTCAGACAGCACTGAGATCACTCACCGTTTGATCCTCTATCAGAATCAAACACTCCTGAGCTACATCTCGTCTGCCTGCGAGGTGCTGCTGACATCAAAAGCACTAATTTTTAGAGACTGAAAACCTGAGCCCAAATTTTATCAACCTGAGCCCAAACCTTGTCCTACTGCTCGTGCACTGAGTGGTTCAGCAGGAGCCCAGAGCAGCTGCCAGGGCTGGGGTTGTCACTAACGCACCGCGTTCCGTCACCGTTCGCATGCACGTCCATGCCAGCCCACGAGTGCACCAGATGTACCTTCTGTTCCATTTGGTACTGGTGAGGAATCTGACAAGTTGTTCCTTGCACTTCTGGCTCCTGATTTACCTTCACTATGAGGTGTTTTGGCTAAACTGCAAGATGTGTTTGATGGAAGAGTAGATTTCAGAGGGGGTCGCCCACGCTTTGATTTCTGCTTCTCCTCATCCTTCTTCTCGTCCTTTTCGCTGTCGTCTTTATTCTGAGGGGAAAACAATCCATTTTTGTTAACATTTTTTCACTGCTGCTCATCAACTCTTTTTCTGCTCTACACTTTGATTACAAGTCTAGACTGTGATCTGAGTAACTTCTGGTTTGTTTGTTTTTAACTAAGGCACAGTGACAGTCATCAAGCACTACTAGAAACTTATTGAAATCACCATTACTTTTGTTTTTTTCTTCTGTTTTCTCTTTGGTCCTCCTTTCTCCACAGGCCAGATGATCCGATCAGCTTTCACCCATTCATCATATCTACAAGTGAGGAACAACAAACTGTTACCACTACACAGAAAACAGGTGTTTGCAAGATGAGGATTAAAAGACTCCAGTTACCAAAACCTTTTCTGGAGGAGAGGCAGGAAAGCAGAGTGTGTATTGACAAACATGTGCAGCATCTGGCATTAGAAAGATGAATTACACACCTAGCCCATAAAACAATGGCTGGGGTGGAGGAATGGAAGTGAAAACCTCCCTGTGGTTTGCTAGCAAAGCACTGGAACTCAGGCAGCTTAATCAGCTATAAAGTTTGTGAGTTATTTCACATCACATACAAAGGGCAGTGTTCATACCACCACCCCTCCAGAGTAAAATACATATATAATTTCTTTTTTAAAGGCAAAATTTTTAAATTATAGCAGTGAGCAAACAGACTGATAGTGCTCTTTAAAACCTCCCAGTTCTTATTGAGGTAAAGGGAAACAAGTATTTGGGGGTTAAGCCCTTATAAACTTGATGCTACCACAAAGAAGTTTACTCAGGTTACTCAGAAATGCATGGATTTGGGACATCTCCAGTGCACCTCAAGTGATCTATTTAAAAAATGAAGGATTTTGTGTTGGTTTTTGTTGTTTGGTTTTGGTTTGGTTTGGTTTTTTTGTCTACATAACCACAATGCTCTTAAGAACAATAATAATAATAATTATTGTTAAAAATAAAAATAAAGAATAAAAAAGCCATTTCTGCAGCACTACTGAATATAAAGCCTGGCTGCCAAGAGCAGCACTTGATGAGATTTTTCTGCAGTTCAGTTTCTTGACCCTCTCCTATTTGCTCCACAGAAATCCACCAGTCTTTACAATCACAGTCAATATTCAACACAGGAAAAAAAAACTTGTTGCCAAAATGTCAGTGTTTGATACACTTAATTGTAGATGTTTTCACCATTATCAATGGCTCCCTTAAATAAACTCCCCATCAGTGCTAACACCACGTGGCACAGTCAATACCAGGGATAGTCCTGGGAGGGGTGAGGGTTTCTCACTTCAAGCTGGATGGAAACTCAGAAACACACAAGTACATAAAAATATTTCAAGCAGTAAGTGTCATACAACAAAGAAAACTACTGCTAAGTGTGTTAACAGAGTCAGGTCCTGTTGGTAATTCAGTCTGGAGCAGAGTCACTGATAACCTTTCTCCTTCTTCCCTAAAATCAGAAATTTGGCAAACAATCCTTGCAGCAGAGACATGAAAGGCAGTTTGTTCTCCTCACCTCACATTCCAACCGTAGTAATGAACTAGATAGAGAACTTCTCCATCATCAATTTCAGTGCTTTTAATACTGGCTTCATAGATTTTTTGGGTCTTTCCACGTCCATATTTTACTTTCACTTTGGTTCCAGTCAGGCAGGGCTCTGCATCCTCCTCATCCTCTTCACCTTCTGATTCTCCTTTGTTCTCAATTTCCTCCCTGCTGTAAAACGCATTTTAAATGCCCATTAATTAGTGGCAATCAAGGGTTTAACATTTTGCTAGAGTAGCCAAAGCTACTGCAAAAGAAATAGGCTGAAAAAAAAAGGGTCTTAAATTTTCTGCATCCTCTTCTGCCTCTGAAGAGGACACAGCTTAGAAAATCCAGAGCAGGATTTAGAGAGAAACATCCAGAGGAAAAAAAAAAAAATTGCAACTACCTCATAACTTAAAGATTATTTTAAAAATTAGTATAAATAGGTTAACTTGGTGCTTAGCTCCAAGGGAAGGCAGAAAGAACTAACTTCAGTTTTAAAATAGACTTGATTTTGACAGATTATGTAAAAAAAATATATAATTATGTAAAAAAGAAAACAGAGTTAAAAATCTTTCTTCTACATTTTGCTCAGTGCTACAGCTTACTAAGAATAATTGAATCACCATCACAGTGATCCTCTCATGGATACAAACAGCATTCCATTAAAAAAAAAAAAAAGTGGATTACAACAGTGTTTAACCAGACTGAGTGTCCACATCAGCTGTGTCTACCTCTTATTATAGCTCATATTTAAATGTTCTACTTAATCTGAATTTAGCATAACCAAAGCTAAACTAGAAGTTATGTTTAACACAGTAAAAGGTAAACTCCAAAATACCAAGAAAGAAAATACTGAAAAAGACCAGGGGTTTGCTTTAAATGAAATATATTTGTTGGCTTCTGGGAAAGGCCAACTATTTTCTTGTGGCAAAATAGGAAAACTCCTTTGGTACCTCTGTCACCTGACACAGCTCTGTGACCTCTGGCACACCCACACTCTACCTTCATGGGAGGAAATTTCTGCATGCTGTGGTGCACTGCAAAAATATTATCTTTTTGGACTGCACAGAGATGTCTTCTTTACAATAACTGGTTTTCCCACTCTAAGCTCTTCAGAGGGAAGTATGCAATGCCTCTATCAGGCTGCATTCAGCATCAGCCACACCACTTAGCCCCACAGAGAGGAAAAACAAGGTAGGAAAGCCAGCTTGAGCAGGGCAGACACTACCCTTGACCACAGCCAAAGTTAGCTAAGGAGAAGTCATCTCTGGCAATAAATTAGTCACCCAGTCACAATTTGTTTGTAGCCAGGACTATAAATCCAAATCAACTTGTCAAGCTTAGTCCCTGGATGCTCTTTTCCCTTTGCCCTTCCATGTGTCTCCATCTCCTCTTCAACGAGTCTCTGGGTTCCATTCACATTCCCTCTTTCTTCCTCTTCTACTTTATGAGGATCAGAGTGGCAGGGGTTGGAAGGGACCTGAGTAGCACCTGGCATAACTTACAGCTAAAGTAAGTGAACTTACTTTCACTTTACAAGTGAAAAATACTGACCAACACCTACCAGACAAAGATGCTTCCTTACAGCACAACAGGCTCTAGGGTTGAAAGAACATCTTCCCTTTCCTGTCTGCCTCAGCAGAAAATGAAGTCCTTGATTTCTACTTTGTAGCTGGCAAGGTGTCCAGCTCTGTGCACGCTCCTGCCTGGAGCAGGACTCAGGGATGGCTCTGACACAAGTCAGCTCTTACCTCTCCCTCTGCCTCTCTTCCTCTTCATCTGACTCTTTATCAGAATCCTCCTGTTTTTTCACTTTTTTCTCTTTTTGCTTTGGTGTGCTTTTTCTCCCTAGAGGAGTTTCATTTTCTTTCTTTTCTGCATTCTCAGGTGTTTCCTCTACATCTTTGTTTTCTTTGTTACTGTCTTTTAGTTTGTCTTGTGTTTTCTCCTCTTCACTATCTTTTTTAGCAGGGGTTGCTTCACGGGTGAGTCTTCTTCGTCCCTGGAACAGAAGTGAGATCAGTTGAAGGACTCCTGTAAACTCTTCTCTGCACAGCTCTCAAGATCTCAGTGCCAAGTGAAACACACTATTCCTGTACAGAGAAAGGCTTGGAGCTAACACCATAAAAACAAAATATTCTACAGCCAAAAGATAATGGCTTAAAATCTTGTTACAGAATCACAGAATTGTTTTGGTTAGAAAAGATGTTGCAGAGCATCAGGTCCAACCTCTAACCAGCACTGCCAGGGCACCACTAACCCATGTGCCTCAGCACCACAGCTCCACAGCTTTTAAATCCCTCCAGGGATGGAGACCCCACCACTGCCTGCAGGGCCTGGGACAGCCCTTGACAACCTTTTTGGGGAAGACATTTTTCCTCGTGTCCAACCTAAACCTCCCTTGGCACAATGTGAGGCTGTTTCCTCTTGTCCTGTCACTTGTTCCTTGGGAGAAAAGCTCAACCCACCCCCCAGCTCCAACCTCCTCTGTCAGGGAGTTACTGAGAGCCAGAAGGTCTCCCCTGAGCCTCCTTTTCTCCAGGCTGACCCACCTGTTGATGTCACAGAAGAGAAACTCTGAAGCTTTAGAAAAAAAGAGAACTATCACATTTATAAAAGACACTTTGAATAGCCAGACAGTAGCTGTCTGGAACTATCTGCAGCTGCTTGTTGAGATCTAATCCCTGTTTATCATTTTACTATTACAAGTCTCTTGATAGGGTCACTGCTTTGTCATCAGAACATTTAAAATACATTATGAATGCAAGATTAATTATCTGGAGGTGATCCAAAGATGACAGTAATGAAGGCACTATAATAATTAAAATTATAGTAATATAATGGTAAATACTTGGGGAAAATAATTGTTCATAAATAGATAGTGACCGGATTAATAAAGTAATAAAATACATAATCAAATAACATCTAATTAGAAACAAATTCATGTAGACAGCCAGGGATAAAAAAAAAAAAAAGACAAAAAATAATCTCCTATTTCTTTATCCTCTCATCAGCTTTCTCCAAAAACAATAAAGAAATGAGCACACAAACCACAAAGCTAATGCCAATGCCAGGAAGTTCATTAAGGTTGATACAGCTTGGAAAAAAACACTTGCAGTTAGAAATTCAATACATAAATCCAAGCTTGTGTTCACACTCTGTCTCTTCATCTAATAAGTCAGGAGGCCATATACTTGCTTGCAAATGTGACTTGCAAGAAGTGTAATTCTAATAGAATCACATTTCAGCTGAACAGAGTTCTTACAACTTGAACAAGCTGCTTGACAAGGCAGCAATTCCCTGCCCTTCAGTCATCAGGCTGTGCTGAGGAACACAAACTGTCCTTGTAACAGTGAACAGGGGGGCTGCAGAGTCACAGTCACACCTATTCCAAGGACATGGTGTGTTCTCCATCAGGTTCAGGATCTACCAGCTGGTAGGATGTAACCACTGGCACAACCCCACAACACTCAGAGACAAAGGAAGAAAAAAACCCAAGTGTTCTGCTTTTGTCTACACACTCTAAACCTGCAGTGTTCCTTTTATTAAAAGAAGAGATACTGAAATAAAAATCTCAGAGAAATGGGTCTTCCCATGACCCTTAAAGTTGCAGGGCTTGATACTCCTCCAGATTCCATGTGCCTGGGGAAATTCTCACCCACAGCCAAGCCTGTCCTGCTGTGTTTCAGTGTTCTGAGGACACAGAGCTCTCAGCAGCTCTCAACCATCCCTGAATCAAAACACTCCTGACATCCAGCACAGCCTCAGCAAATCCCTTCCATGGTTTAGAATGTGAGGAATAAACCAAAAGTGCTTCTCTTCACAGGTAGAACACAATTAACAGTTAACACCAACTCAAGAGAGCCCTGTCCTACACTTGTGCCAGTCCAGCAATTCAAACACACAATCCCTCCACGAGGGAAGACTCATTATGGGAGCTGTTCAGTACACAAAAGGGTTTTGTTAAGTACTAAACAGAATCCAGTCCAAACCACTCACCCTTGGGGATCTCAGTTCTATTTCTTCTTTTTCACTTTCACTGCTGGAATAATTTTCTTCTGCTTCTTTTTTAACTTCTGTAGGGGGCATTTTTTCTTCCTCTTTTACACTTTCCTCCATTGGTTCCACGTGTTTCTGGGGATCTTCTACCACTTTTGGCTCATTGTGATGGATGGTCCTAAACTGAATGTTTGCAGAACGGCAGTACTCTTCAAAACCATAAAGATACCTAGAGATACAAACAGTTGCCTTTATACTGGAGGTTTTCTTCTCTAGTTATTCAAGTGCATAACATCTATTTTTCCTGCTTGCAGAAAAGCAGGAACTTCAGGGAAAAAAAAAAACCCAACAAAACACCACAACAAAAGAAGCCTAAACAGCACCGAGAGAGAATGTTGAAATGAAACAATACTCACCCAAGTCAAATGGTGAGAAAGAATATGCAGAGGTGCTTCCCACACATTTTAATTCATCCCCCATCCAATTAAGAATTTGTGACAGTGAAGCCTAAGAACTTGCACAGTGTTTTGCAAATGAACAATGAAATCAAGCTGGTATCAGAATATGGGCATACAAGTGAGTTTCTACCCTAACAACCTGGCTGTGAGCACTCTAATCCACTTGCAGGAGAGAGAAATAAGAACTAAGTTACTCCTGAAATAATAAAAATGCAAGTTACAACATCCTGGTGTGTATCCAGTCAATGTAGTTATTTCCACTGTACAGCAACCTAGTACACATTTACTAATTACTCTTTTTATGATAAATACTCTTCTCTGTAAAATACAGACCTTAAATATGGGCCCAGTTCAAATCCCACTGAAGACAGTCTGAAGATTTTCATCTTCATCAACATTAACATGAGTTGAGTCATTAGTCATCCCTATTCAACCAGCCAAATTTCCTTAGGTTTGAGTCAAGAGAATCTCATTCTTC
The DNA here is from genome assembly GCA_025447755.1 of Corythornis vintsioides. Lineage (NCBI taxonomy): Eukaryota > Metazoa > Chordata > Aves > Coraciiformes > Alcedinidae > Corythornis > Corythornis vintsioides. The sequence continues at coordinate 11,248 of JAOEGS010009116.1, read as the reverse complement.
CCTTCTACTCAAAAAGCCCAATTGTTTCTTGTCAAACTTCCAGGAGAATAAATAATAAAAATAATCTTTATTTAGAAAATGAGCTTGGAAAGTGTCATTCCTAGAAGGTTTCCATTTCAAAAATTAAAACATAATTGAGAACCAGGGGTCAGAATAAAAATATTTATGCATTTTTTAACTATAATTAGTAATTTTATATTACATCAAGTGATTTTACCACTCAACACCATCACATTCACCACAGCAATGTGCAGAGTTATGCCCTGAACCCATTATTCTACAAATTCCACAAGGAGGCTGATGAAATCCACCATGTGAAACACTTTCCAGGGAAGGTAAAGAAACTGCTACAGAATCCTCCTCCCTGAGTGCAGCATCAGCACACTCCAGTCAGCACACACTTGTGGACAGAGCCCCTTCTAGGTAATCACCTTCAACCAAGAAGCTGAATTTGCCAAAGCTTTTTTGTGTAAATCTCCCTGTTGTGCTCTGATGTGGCACCAGCACAAGCTGAAGTGAATGCTTCTTGAGAAAAAGAGAGAAATTCTAAGATATTAGAGCAACAGGAATGTATGCAGCTCTCAGCACTCCCTCCTCTCCTCCACTGCTTCAGGGGAAACTGCTCAGAACTGCTCATTAACTAGAGAAGGTCAACTGCTGTTTCACCAAACTAGCAAAAATTGCTTGAATAATGCACATGCTACTAAAAAAAAAAAATAAAAGATAAGGAAACACATTTTCACCATTATACAAGATGAGAACTTACTTTCTATAAGCAGTTTTTACATTGTAGGAAGCAGCTGAGTTCAAGATAGGAATGCCAAGGTCCATATAAATTTGCTTCCATACAGCACCACTCTCAATCTTTGGGGAGAAGAAAAAAAAGAGGGAAAAAAAAGGAATTTTTCAGATTTTGTAATAAAAAACACTCAGGAATGATTATTTAACACAGCACAGAGCTTTTAAGAATGGACTTCTTTACTTCAGGAAACATCCAACACTTACATTGTCACACCCACCCTGCTGATACACCAGTCTGAAAAGTTTGAAGAGATTAAGGTCCTTGTAGCCCAGAACAGGTGGTTTATTGATAGGAGTACCTAAGGAAAACAAATCCAGAAAGAAGAAATTAGCACAAAGGAGCACAAACTGCTTCTTCCAGTCCATCTGATTACCAGAATCTTCATGAGACTTCAAATGTGTATTTCACAGCTCTAAAATACCTCACCAGTCAGTAGCTTCCAACCACCATTAAGGCTTCACCCACTCTGGAACCCATCACTACATTCTGGGTGGTTTATTCACCTACTGGCACCAGCCACTTGAGAACTATCATTTCTTGCCCTTCTTCTCAGGTTTGTGCAATAACCCACATCCAACTGGCTGCATCTCACTGCTCCTCTCAGGATTTGAGGGGGAACAGACAGAACTGCAGAGCTCTGCAGGTCACCTGGTGAATGCTGCAAAGAGGTTGAATCAAACCATGGTGGTCTGCAAGGACTGGGGGAGAAGGAGAAAAGCTGGATTAGAAAAAGAGAAACTGCCAGCATGTGAAAAAGCTCAAAGCCCTGACAAATTTGGGATAGTTTTGGGAAAAAAAGAAAGAACTCAAACTGTGTGTGTGGGGATGATACCCAGAATAATAACTAACTGCAAAAGGAGAGACCAAAAGTGACTTGGGACAAGTGGCTGCCCCAAGTGGCTACACAGTCAGTATTCCTCCCAGCAAGGAAGGATCTCAAACCTCTTCCCTGCTGTCTCATCTTCCTTCATCTCTATGCAAGTGTATTTGGAATCACTACAATAATTTTCTAGGATCTTGAGAATACTGTCATGATTACACAAATCAAAACATTCACAGTCAGAAACAGAATGGAGAACAAATCTGGTGGGAACTGAAATTGTGCTGTAAGGACAGAGGAAAAACAAAACCCAAAACAAACAGCCACACACCCCAAAACACACAAACACACACAAAAAAAAATTCCCCTCAAGTAGACAGGGGAAAAGACCAAGCCCTCAAAGTCCTTTACATTGTTCAATTAACATCTTTAAATTATTTAACTAACAGTTTCTGGACTGAATCTTTAAATTCAGTGCACAAATACTTTTTGGTTTTGCTTCTACAGGTCCCTGTTATGATCCTACTTAAGTCTGTAAACCAAGAGTGCTTAAGAAAGGGAGGGAGAAAGCAGGAAAATGGGAATGAGGGCAGAATCAGCCTACTAGAAAGAAAACTGTGGGTTAGTCCAGCAGCATAGGGTTGTTGTTTTCTTCTTCTCCTCTCTAATTCAGAGGGCAGGTTACTCTCCAGAAACACTGGGGATATACAAGGGGCCTCAGAATGATACTGGATGAGCTCTGGTGTAATTTCCTACAATACATGATCAAATTCTCAACCTGTGGTGAGAACTGGCAATACTGGGCAGCTTGCAACTGTTCTTTGGCAGTTCTGTGGCCTAGAACACACCTTTATCAAAGGGATGCAGAGCCTGTTTTACAAAGGTCACTTGATTCCCCCCCCCTCCCCAGAGTTTTAAAACCCAAGAAATTCAAAAGTAAAGGGGGAAATAAAAAGGCACCACATGCACTTTCCATTTTACTCTCAGCTCCAGCTATTTCAAATTCAAGTACATCAGCATTTGCTGTTCTATAAGCTGCTGTGCAAGTGGCATTCAGGCAACTGCTGTCAAGGCAAAAGAAGTAAAAAGGCAGTAGCTGAGTAGCTGCACTTGTAAAATACCTTTAGCAGTGGTACTGCAGCTTTATCCCAGTATTTGAATTGAAATAGAGAGTCCATGAGTAAAATAAATACAATGAAAAATATAAGGAAGAGAAAGAAATCTTTCCAGGTTTAAATATACCTTTAAAAGAACAAGGCCCAGGGGTGAGTGGGAGAGTGTGCATGCAGCCAAGGAACAGAAAAGCTTCAGTGTCAGGCTCATTACAGCTGCAAATGTGAATGGCTTAAGCAACAACAGGTCTCCCAAGTCAGCAGGTTTCATACCCTGTTCTCCATACACAGAGCATGCACTTCCAACACACATCTTATGCCAGGACTTTGATTATTCCAATCTAGTACAGTCTCACCTAATTTTGTAAAGACAGACATTTTAAACATGCTATTTTCTTGGTTTAGCTACAGGACAAAGCAGAATCTTTTGTCTCTTCAGGTGTCTCTGCTACATCTGTGCATGATTAAGACAGTTCTGCAAGGAGACTTGAAGGTGGCTCATCTCCCACTCTCTGCTGGTTCAATTTCACCATCCATGAATAGCCTCCTCAGGTTCCAGCCTGAGATTAACAGCAGCAGAGTTCCCAGCCACGGCTGTCACAACAAGAAGTCAACCAAGAGCTTATTTAAGAGAGATTGTTAACATTAAAAAGGTTCTGTGAAAGCAAAACAAAAGCAAAACACCTGGGGGAGAATTGGATTTGCCATTGTGTGCTGGGCTTCTTAAGTACTGGAAGGAGATGTGCTACTTGAAAAGGGGCAGAAGTGGTTTTGCCAGCACCAGGTTATCTTGTTTCACTGCCATGAGAATATGCATGTAATAGCATCCATGACATTTCAAAGCTATTTTTTTAAGGCCATTTCAAAAGTGGTCTAGATTTTCAATTAAAAAATAATATAAACATTTGAAATAAAGAATCATTCAGTGTTACCTCTGTCTTCCATAAACTTGTAAAGCTGTTGGAGGAAGTTGTCCCTCTCTTCAGGATCAAGCTCTTCCTCAGGCTGGGAAAACAAAAACAGCCATCATGAAGACATAAAATATGCAAAACAACCATTTATTTGTACAAAAGCCTAACAGCAAAAACTAAACCCACTTCCCATTTGGCCCTGCACCTGTACAATGAAAGATTCAGAAACAAACATTCACTGAGGAGACTGAAACACAACTCAGGAGGAGAGAGAAAATGCAGGTCAGGGAAAGCCTCCATCCATGACACTCAGAATAAAAACACTCATATATTTAATATATTGTTCTAATAGAGGTCTGTTACTTATAAGATTTGAAGCAGCTCAGAGGAAATCTAGGGTTTATGGTTTGGGTTTTGTGCTTTTTGTTATGTTTTGTTTGTTTGGGGTTTTTTGGGGGCAGTGGTGATGTTAACTCCTCTTCCTTACCCCAACTACAGCCAAGGTTGCAGAGCAATTCCTTCTCCAACTGCTCCTCTTTTTGATGCTCCAGACAGTGTTTGATTTGTGATGAAGCTCCAGCACTCAATTTCAGCTCAGATTTGGAAACTCTCTGTCAGTCACTTCCATAATTCCCTCACCACTTATTTTCATAATTGATTATTATAAATTCCTTACTTTTCTCTTTAGAACTGAAATCCTCAGAGATACACACACACGTAGGAACTTGCTGGTAAGCAGTCCACAGTGTGCAATAAAGGTTGGATTTTATTCATGTAGAAATGATGAAAAGAAAGATAATTAGGGGCACGGAAAGAATATTTCTCTATCTCCATATCTTGCCTGGAATTCTCAGATGCTAGCAGAGACCAGGAGGAGGTGGGGGGGGGGAAATAACTAACTGAGATCTTTCCCCTGCAATGTTTTCTGCACACTCCTCCTTTCCTGCCAGCCTGGCAATCACAGGGAGTGCTGCTAGGGCAGTTTGCAGGAGGAAGACTGCAGCTGTCTCAAAGCAAAGATGTACAGGACGTGTCAAAAAAAAAAAAAAAAAAAAAAAAAACAAACAAACCCCAAACCCCTACCATTCCATTATTAAAAATAACAGGAGAGTCACAAGCAGTTCCAGATGGAAAGCAGAGCAGCCATTGCCATTTCAGTTGCATCAGTGTTCTGTAAGCTGGAAGGCAGGCAGGGAAATGGAAATGTATATGCTACTGCCTTGTTAACCAGCTCACAAGCTGCCCAGCATCAGAATGACTTTCAGCCCTGCCTGCTTCACTGAATTCTCAGCTTCCAAGCCCAACAGGGATCACCTAGAATTAGGCAGAGGCAGTGTCTGTTTCTTATTTTCCTATTTTTTTTTTTCTTGGGGAATAACTGTAGGAAATTAAAAGAATAAACCCAACCTTGTACAGCATCAGTTACCATTTGTTCATGTTACAGGGATTATATCAAGAGGAACAGTTGTCTGTATAGATTTAGTGTGTTCTTCCAGGTTAACAAATGAATGATTGCTATAGAAACCACAGCTTTTCTCTCTCCAGCCAGACAGCAAAGCAACTTCAAGATCGAGAAATTTCTACCACCTACTGTAGTTTTCTGATTAAAGGCAACACAACTCCAACTATGGAAACTACAGGGATCTAAATAACAGTAAACAGTTAGAAATTCTTCTGAATAGCTGAATTCAAACCATGTCTTTTATGTGGGTGTAACACCAAACCAGAAGTGTAGGTCAGAGCAGCAGAAATGTAGGTTAGAAATAGAACTCTCCCAGACACAACGTTAACTGTTTCACTGGTACCAAGCGTTTGCAGCTGATGAAAAACCAAAAGGGAAGATTAAAAGCTGATGGGGGCATAAAACCTGAGTGTAATATTCACCCAGCTATGAAGAACCCCCCTGAACCCCATCCCTGCTTCTCTCTGCTGATGGTGGATGAGCTAGGTTGGCACCCCCTGACAGAGTGCCTGGTACCAGTGCCAGAGCAGACACCAAATCCTCCTGAGACATGGCTTGAATCAGCCCCAAATGTCTGTCAGCAAGGAACAAACCATGTATGAGCTATTTCTTGCTACTGGCCAAAATGAAAAAGCCCAGCCCTTCAGAGATGTGGTTATTGCAACATTCAGATGCATGGATTTTACAGGAGGTGAATTTTCATCATGGTTTTCTATCTGCAACTGCACATGCTGACTTGAGTCTTATTTTAAACACACCAACCATCATCTAAGCTGCAGTGGGGGGCAGAGATCCTTCCCCAACCCCCACCATTCCATGGTTCTATTGCAGAGCCACCTGCAGCACAAAGGCAGCAAAGTATCAGTATCTTTCTGGTTGTCATTCAGAGCCTTTCCTGTTCCATTATCTTCATTTTGTAACCTTCAAGTCCACACCCAAGGTGAAGAAAACACCTGAACCATTGATGCCACAACCTGGGATCCCATCAGGGAGTGTGACTGGGCAGCTGCAATTCCCAGCATCTCTTCCCAGCAGGCACCAGGGCAACACTCCCCCCCCTCCAAACTCCCTTCTCCCACCCAGACGTGCCCAATTTAGACTGGCTTTAAGTAAGTTCACAGTGTCAAGTGTTCAAAACTAGTTTTGTTATGGGAGTTCTGTCTCTCCATTTCAGTTTTTTTTATGCCCTTTACAAATGCTGCAAAAAGAAAAAAAAAGGGAGACTGCAGCCAAAGCCAAGTGCAAGTGGAAGGCAAAACAATATAAAGTTTTTAAGTGGTATGAATTTAAAACTGAGACCTTTCTGTTGTTCCCCCAATGCTCCTAAATACATGCAAAATGAGAAAACTTTTTTCAGGGTGAGAACCTGAATTCCATTGAAAAAAAGGGAAAGACTCTCCAAGATGCTCTTCTTCTGCTTACAATTTAAAAGTTGCAATTTGGTGGGTTTGAGATTCTTTTCTGATTCCTTTCTGACTCATCAGCTCCAGAAAACTGTAAATGGTGAAAGAGTGAAATCAGCAGCAAACACAGATCTCTGTGTAAGAGACACTCTTATCCCAACTCAACTCCTTATTGCCTTCCAAGGAACACTAACAGTGCTCAAGTACTTAGTAAAATTCTTTTGAGAATAACACCCAGCAATGAAGCAACAGCAGCAAAACCCAGCAACTTATAACTGGCTTTGCTTCATTTGGTTCCAAGCTACTCTATTCACCAGGAGATTTGCCTCTGTTTCAGCATGATTTTAAACCAGAATATAGCTTTATCCTGACTCACCAGTTACTTCAGGAAAGCTGTTCTAAAGCTGCTGTGGATGCCAGGCTGGAGAGCCAAGGGGAAGCCCAGAGGATGAAATAGTTTCTTAAAACCAAGGATGAATCTCTACTTCCAAGCACAGACACCATGTACTCAAACAACACAGGGAGAAGGTACCAGGGACAGATCTTGCTTTTATTATTTAATTGATACCATAAACTCTCCTATGAGTTCAATGGAAGCTAAGAGGAAGAATGAGGAGCACAGGATTTGGAGTCCAGAAGAATAGATGATCAAGACAAGCTGCCAGAATTAGAATTCACATCACTTTGTTGCTTCACAATACTTAAGTGTGTTTTCATCACTTGCACTTTGCTTTCCATGCCAAGTTTGAACACTAATTAAGGAAATGAAAAGAACTGCAACAAGTTAACAGCTTTACAGCATGTGGAGAGTGGTCTGAAAATGTTAATTTCTACCAAGGAGAACCAGGAATTCAACCATCCCCAACAATGACTCACACTCCAGAGCTGTGCCTCAGTTGGCAACTTCTTTGCTCCTCTTAGAGGAATATTCTAAGAATATTTCCTAGCACAGAACTGTGAGCAAGAAAGTCTGTACACAGAGCACATGTGCATGGCAAGGTGCAGGCCATGCAACACCCAAAACCCCTAGAAATCCACCCAAGCATGAGGAGGATGATTGATGAGCTCAGCAATGCTCAGCTATTTTTTAAGGCTATTCTGAGTATTCCACAGCACAGCTGCTCAGGGGTTTTTAGATATAAAATAGATAAAAATCTAGAATTACCTAATTGTATATATAAAAAAAAAAAAAAAAAAAACCATTTGTTTTTAGATGTAATACATCATTAACTTGGAAATGAGTGTGTTCCTGTATGGAACTTTTTGAGTCAGCTTTTTCAATGCTACCTTAAAACACACAGAGGTTGCAAGAGAAATGGACAGTCAGGTGTCATTTTAGGTGGTCACCCTGGGAAAGACTCAATGGGAAAAAGGAACCACTGTGAAGCAAAATGTAAATATTTTGATAGATGACCACTGATCATTTGTAGGAATCTCAAGCTTCCTAAAAAAAAAAATCATCATGGATTTCAGATCATCCTTCCTTTATGAATTAGCAAGGACTTATGAGCCCTGAATTCCTTGTTTATTTGCAGAATAGGGAGATGGAGAGATGCTTCTGGCATTTTCCAGAGCAACTCTGACCAACATTTGCTGATGCTGTTGTGATGCAAGAACTCCAAAGGCTTTAGATGAATGTGCACTGTGAAACATGCTCCACTTACTGTCACAAATGAAGACTGAGAGAAGATCCCTCCACACACAGACCTGGAGGTGCTACAACTCTTATTTTTCAATGAGAGGCACAGAGACCACCTACCTAGAGTGTTTTTTTCTGAACATTGTTTAGATGTTCCAATTAGGAGGGGAGAAAAGAAGAAGAAACTGCTATTAAAGTGACAGAGATTAATTGGAACAATCTCTCAGAGGTGGTGTTATAACCATTTCTACAGGTAAGATAGAAATACCATTTTCCAGCTCTTGATTTATTTATTTTCTAGTTATTTTGAAACCTGGAAAATTCAAACTCTACAGCACAAATTCCTTACTTTTACTCTGATCTCATGTGAATACATGTATTAAAAACACACTCTGAAAATACACTTCATGTAACCTCATCTGAAAATCCAGATTCTTTTGGAATCAGAATGGCCTACAGGGAGGCTGAAAGGCAAAACCAAATGTTGCCTACACATTCCTTTTTTAAACCAGGGAGCATTTGACTATTTAATTCTAAGGAAAAAAAACAGGTATGAGTTCTTCTCTGACAGAAGAACAAATGAAAGCAAATACAACAGGGTATTTTTAATAAAAATCAATAAAGTTAAAAGGTTTGTGTTTCTAGATGGAGATACTGAAGTTTATATTTTCTTTTAGCTGCAGTGCATTCTTTGACTCCCAAATGTACCCTCACAGTTAATCCTCTTATTCTGACATGTTGAAGACTGGGTAAGAACCAAAAGAAATATCCAGATTTTTATCTGGACTTGAACCAATTGAGTAATTTTCTACATTTTCATTTGATAATTTTTTTTTTTTTTTCCCTATAGTAGCTCTGAATCACCTTTTTTATGCTCTGGATCACAGGCAGTATCTGTTCTGTCACTGAAACCTCCCACTGTGAAAAGTAATCCTGAACTGCACCATGTATTGCAATTACTGCCAAAAATCCAAAGGTTTGGACATGCTGAGCAGCTCAGTGTAACATAACCTGTGTTAAAGCCAACCCTGGACCACACAGGCCAGTTATCACTGGTGGGGAGGATCAGCATCTCACCATCACCATATTTCTTCCACTCCTTAGCTTACAAAAGCCATCAAAGCAGCAGCCTGTAAAGCCTGCAAACCTTGTTGCACCAACTCTCTACCACAGTCTTTCAGATGTCATGAGAGGCAGCACAATTAGAAAGACAGTCTCTGTCAAAACAAGAGTTCAGAGATTTTAACCCAGCCACTGGAAAAATGGTAGGATCTGTAATCACCAGCTACAGGAGATCTCTCTGCTCCATTATCATTAGAAAAGATCTGGAGAAAAAAAAAATAAATCAGATGCTTTCCATTCTCAGACTCTTCTGACTGACTTTAATCTCTCATTATATATTAAGTAGGTGTGTGGCCATTGGATGGAGTTAATGAAGGCCTATCAGAGCTGGTCAGCTGGCCAGGCCTGGCCAGCAAAACTGCTCTGCATTTCAGAGGAGGGGGGAAAGATCATTTTAAAATCTCCCTCCCATCTCTAGCAACACAACAATTTGCAGTTCTAAAACAAAAGGTCCACTGAGAATATCTGGAGGGGGAAGGTGGAGAGAAGCTCTTTTTGACCTTGTAATAAAGGAGAAACTCTACAAAATGTAAATGCAAAGATTTTGAGTAATTCACCATCTGTAGTCAGATCAAGGCAAAAAAAATCATTTCATTCACTTGTCGACTCTCTGCAACCAGTATTACTGCCTTTCTAAGGGGAAGGAAAGAAACCATTCTAATTTCCTTAAATGCTGTCTAATTGCAATATCTAGCACAGCCCACAATTAAAATAAGAATATGTACTGCAATAGTTGAATCAGGAGTTTGATTTAACAGGCTGACATGAGAGTTCTGCTCTGACATAATCCAGAAAGATGAATATCTATCCTCTGCTACACTGCTTCAGCATGTAGATGCTCACCTTATTTTTACATGCCTACTTGTCACCTGCAAATAATGGATTCTACAGCTTCTCTGACCAGCAATTTTACCTGTCTGTAATCCTCTGCTTCACTACCCTACATTTAGATTGTTCTTTAAAAATCATCTCTATTTCTTTTACAGGGAAGGCTTTTCTTTTTTTTTTTTTAAACCACCAAGCTCCCCCCTCCCCCTTCTTTGTTTGAAACACACAACACTTTTATGAAATAGCCATGAAAAATGGTATTAAAAACGGACACTAGAAAACTAGTCTAGCAATCCTTGATTTTTACTGCCTGATACTCTGCAATTTTAACCAACATTAATACAAACAGACCAATGCACACTGCAACAGTTCACACCCTGCAAAATGTGGCCTATTCAGTCCTTTTCACTGCAAACAGAGATAAAAAAAACCCCAAACCCCAAACCAACCCAGAGGATTTGCTATTCTGCACACATTTCCCCTCAGATTTAGCTAATCACACCATTATTCTCCCATAGACATCTACTCCATTTTCCAGCACCCTGTTATCAAGGCATAAAATTAATGACTAAAAATAGATTCTTATTGTCTTTTTTTTTTTTTCCTCCTCTCTTCTTTTTTTTTTTCCACCTGGAAAGCTCCCCTGCCCTGCCAGCTCCAGCAGCCAGTGCCCAGCTCGCAGTGGCTGGAGCGGACCCCGCGATTCTGCCTCAGCCACCGCGTTAGCGCCACGGATGAAAACACGGAATCCTTACCTAGGAGCTGCCTTCTCGCAAAGGTTAAATCGCTTTGACTTCCTTCCTAGCTAAAACCTGCCCGCTGCCTGCACGGATTTCAGCCTGACTTCCAAATATCTGCCTGCTTTCCCCCCCTCTCTCCCTGCTCGGCGTCCGCAGTCAGACGGCATTACTCACATTCTCTTCCAGAAAAGAAACAATAAAATAACCCCAGAAAAGAAAAAGAGACGGCATAAAGACGTAAATAAATAGCATAAACACCCCCCCGAAACCAACCCGAACCCCAGACATTACATGAAAGGCAAAGAAAAGGGCCGGCCCATTGGAAAGCATCTGGCGAACCTCCCCTGGCCGCCGGCCAAGCCTCCGCTCCTGCGCCCGCTCAACCCCCCCCCCCCCCCCCCCCCCCCCC
>JAOEGS010009115.1:558-31657 GCA_025447755.1 Corythornis vintsioides | reverse complement strand
AGACCCGCCTGGATCTGTTCCTGGGTGGCTTGGTCTAGGTGATCCTGCTCAGGCAGGGGGGTTGGACTAGATGATCTAGGTCTCTTCCAACCCCAAATATCTATGAATCTATAAGCCAGTGAGTGCAGCAACAGTTGGCAGCTGCAGGAAACCAGTCATCATGAAAAAAACCATCCTCTGAAAAGAGGGAGGAAAAAAAAGTACATCTTATTGCTGTGTATTATGTTTAATAGGGAGGTGAAGAGCAGACAAGATATCCCTGTCTTAGGGTTCATGGAGAGTCCCCTTCACACAAGCTGTTGAAGGCAGCCTCAAGAGTAATAGAATTGCTCCCCTTTGATCTGCAGCTTTCTAAAATCAGCTCCTCAGTAGTGATGCTGTGCTTCTTTTTCCCCACTCACTACATGCCCAGATCACCTCCACCTTCCCCACCCTAACACCTCAGACCTGAGCTTGTTTCCTGACTGCATCTTTATAACCAAATAATTCATTGCAAGTCCCTGGCATGCACTGCCTGCTTCTCTAAGCCAGATTTTGTAATTGTATTTGCAAATTTTTTGGGCAGCTTTTAATTGCAAACAATCCATATGCAACTGCTGCTGTTTAGAAGCAACAGCAACTGCTCTTATTGCCAGCTCTGTGATTGTAATGTTTACAGTCTTACTTTCAAATGAAGAAAACAATATGTCCAAGCATTCAAGGGCCAAGCCAGACTGCAAGAGGCCTTGTTTTGGAGTAGAATTATTTCTATGGATTAGGTGAGAAGATCTCAGGTTCTGGAGGTTAATATTTTTGAAATGGCTACAAATGACAAATTGCCAGTGTCCTAGACAAAACCACAGATCACAAAGTGCCACATCTAACATCTAGGGATGATCATCTTACTTCAACCCACTGTTTTTTTCTCCATGTTTTCCACCACTCAGTTATGGTCCTCCAATGCCCTTCCATCTAATTTTTTTCATATATCCATTGCAAAAAAAAAAAATAAATTCATGTTTTTATTCTAATTCAAAGAGGAATATATGGTACATCAAAGCCTCACTTTTTGTTACAATGGCATTTTCATGTGTAGAGCAATAGATGTGTCTGGGGTTTTTTTTATATATAGGTAGAAGCAGACAGATGCCTCTCCCTTTCCCAATCTCACTGTATTCATTTCTCATTCATATATGTTCAATAGAGTAAAGCACATTTCAAGATATTTCAACATAGATCTTCTATCTATCTTTAAAGAACATTCTTTTTATTTTATATTAATACCTCTAGAGGCTTTAAATTAAATCCATCATGTGTAAGTTGGTAAAAGGACAACAAAATGTAAATATGTAAATAAACCAGGACAATTTATTTATAGCCAGAACATGCCAGCTGTTGAAAATAACCTCATTTCCCTTCAAGCTAGCTGACTTGACAGTGATCTAGAAAAAATATCCAAGTGCAAAGTGATTCACTGTGTGAGTGAATATTTACAATATGATAGGACTATTATCACCTAGGCAAGTTAAAAGAATGCCTGTAGGGAGAAGTACCCAGACCAGCAAAGGTGGTCTTTAAATTAGAATTAAGGACTCTATTAGCATGTTTAAATAGATTTTTAAATGGCCTGCAGTTAAGGCACTCCAGTCAGAAAGGTCTATGGTAAGGGTTTTTTTTAATTAATCCCAATGGAAGGAGTAGTTCAATATTGCATCTTGAGCTTCATTCACAATAGTGTTATATAAAGGAATTACTGATTATGACTGCTAAAAGTCATGTTATATAACTGTCTTAATGCTGTCTTTCCGGATACCTTAGATCTCAGGAATCTTTAGTTTCTCCCATTAAAAATGGGGCAATATGTGGTAGGATTTATTATCTCTATTTTTTTATCTATGTGGAGTTCTCCAAGATTCTTATATACCCATGCAGCCATCTTCCTCTGAGTCCAGTCCTCTATAGCTGTTTTTTGAGCATTTAACCTTAAATTATCATATTTATTTCTCCTTGAGGTATTTTGGTGTATGTCCACCACAGGCTTCTCTGAATAATGAACCTGGCTGTGATGAAGCACACCAGAGATGCTCATACATTTTCTGAGACTACTGAGGTGACCACAGTGGCTATATACTGGCTATGGACAAGGGAAAATTGAGGAGTCTAGTTCAACTCGTAGCCCAGGGCTTCAAGACTACAGACACCCACAACCTCTGGAGGAGGAAGGGGAAACCACAGCCCAAAAAAGCTATCTGCTCACACAAGACCCCTTTCCTTACAGCTTTAGGTTTCTCCCATGAAAGATTTCGCCATATTTGTTTATGACAGTCTTTTATAAACACTGAGATTTTTTTCAGTACATTCTGAATTAACTGTCTGTGTTTATTGTTTTATCTTACATTATTATTGCCACAAGAACACTCCATTGTAGACCATGCTGCAAGATATGCCTTTCTTAAGTCAAGAGCTTGGTTGAGCTATCTAATCATTAGTGTTCTGGGGACTATAAAATCACATTCCCTACTTTAAGGTCTCACTTCTGGCAACCCACCATTTCTTAGTTTACAGGGTTGTTACTGATGTTTCTGTAATCAAGGGGCTTGACTGCAAGAATTGTTTTGCTTGTTCATGTTCATTGTCCCTCTTAAGCTCCTTGTAGCTTTGTCACATTTCACTCCTCATAGGCATATAATGCACATATCTGCTGAGTTAAGCTAGGCACTTATCTTACCTAATGTTTCATTTCAGAAAGTTGTGAACTTGCAGATGCAACTCCAAATCTAGGGCAAGATTGAGTGAAGATGGCTCAGTGGGCTACAAATTACACTTCTCACCTCTACTACAGCTCCTTTGTGCTGCAGGGAAAATAATTTCCTAGGAAGACAGGAGGTATACTAGCATTGTCTTCCCTCAGGGTGATGTATAGGAAGCAAACACTGCTAGTTGCTGCTCTGAGCTCTACATGCTCTCTATAGGCAATAGGTGCTGCAGGGAAATACGTGCTTCTGAGCTGCACTTTAGTAAGAACTAGCAGCATCTGAAAAAAAAAATCAGTAGTAACAATAATTTTAAAAATAACATCTTTCTGCATGTTGTGACCTAAAAACACTGTTCCCAATTCCCAGCCACAATCATACTTAGCTAAGCAAACACAAGTCCAAGAACAGGGCACAATAAGCAATCTCAGCCCTTGGAAACATTAATTAGGACAAAAGCTAGCATGACCTCAAATAGAAACACCATAAGGACCACTTTGGTACCACTCCTCAAAGTTCTGACCCCTCAGCAAGTTCCCATGGGAATGCTTGCTAACCTCCTTTCATGTCTCTGCCCAGCTAATCAACCCATAAATTTATCAGCAGATTGAGTCCTCAAATAGGTCATCCATCTGTTTTTGTTGCTAGTTTATAGGAGTTAAAGAGGTTTCTATACTGTACATGACCAATCAACGTAGCATTTGCATACTCTTTCATCTTGGTTAGTTTAATGAGAAGTAAAACTACACTTTTTGCTTTTTGCTTGCCCTGTTAAGAAGATTTTCAGTTTCTTCACTGTCTTCTCTTCAGCTTGAAGTCTTTGCAATTACAATGTAAGTGGCAGCTGATAACCGAGGTCAAAGAAAAGCCTGAAAGTCTGATTCATAGGTGGAAATTTAGAACAACCTCCTGAAACTAACGGGCAGAATACTGATGAACTCATGTGATGGAAGTGAGAACTCTGGTGCTTTCTGTTCCCCTCTTAAAAAGAAGAAGAGTGTCAGGGCAGGCAGAAGAATGAATTTTGAGATGCCTGGAGAGCAAAAGATTATTTGATAGGTGGTTTGCTACTGTGTTCTAACTGCAAGAGTTCTGCTGCCTTTAGCATTCTGAGAAGAGGAAACATGAGATTGAAAGGCAAGCAGAAAAGAAACAATGCTTAAGAGGGAAAATGAGAAAGAATGGGGAAAAGAAGATGAAAAAATAGAAATTACTTTTGTGGTTTACATTATATATTTTTCATTGCAAGGATAATCCCTGTGTGCTAGTATCTTTGTGGTGAATAAACTGCTTTCAGCACTGTTATGTTCTTAAAATTATATTCAAGCTGTAGCTTATGACTTTGGTATTAACTCACAATTGTTCAAATTGTGCATTAAGAAGCTGGTGCTGAAGTCTTCCATTTGTGCCAAACCAGAAATTTTTCTGAACATAAAAAAACAAACAAACAAACAACAAAGCTTTTTCAAATATGTTTGAGAAAGCACATTTTGTTTGGCAAAGCCTCCTGTGTAGAGACTTTACAAGATGAGCATTCTGACTGTTAAGCATTCTGCTGTTAAATCTGTAATTACATTATTATCCAGTTGCTAAACAATGATGGATTTTGAGGGCTTGCATTATTCTCTGCCTCCTCTTATCTGAAGTTGCTTCCTGGCTGATAAAATATCTAAACATACTAAGAATCTGCTTATTGACTTCTGTGAGGTTTTGACTCTTAATAAAAAGCATTGAAACTACAGATCTTCAAATCCAAAGAAGTCTTATGAACATCACAGGTAAAAAACAAATTAGATCCACTGCAAAGCAAACTAACACAACACCCTAGTGCTCCTTGCAAAACCCTCCTATTTCACCAGTCATTGTGCTTCATTCTCTAGGAAATGTTACCTTTTCTTTCTATGTTACTTTCTGTACAGTATAAAAGGCAATTTTTATAGGTGTCATGTTACTATTAACTCTCCATTAATGAAATGTGACAGTTGTCACAGAAACTCCTACTTGGCCACAGTTAGCAGCAGATTGCACATCAGCTCTGAGTATTGCTTATGGAGTTCTCAGGGCTTGAGAAAGGAATAAAGTGTCCTCTAGGGACAGCACCTATCTTTTATCTGGGGCCTTCCCTGTAAACCTGGTGGATGCTTGACAGTAGTATCTGTGGCTGTAGACCAAGATGGCCCTGAAGAACAGTCAATTACACTTTTCCTGTTTACCAGGTACAGCTGGAATTCATTTTCTTTCTGTGATTCAGCACGTGACTGAGAGTTGATGTGGCCAATAGTGTTAAAATGCAAATTGATAATATGATTTTGTGGATATTAAAGTTACCCATATCTAACAGCAACTAGAACACTGCTGTGACAAAAGCAGCTGCATGCCTTCCAGAAGACTTTTCCTTTTCAACAAATATAGAAAGATATTTCCTTTTCTCACTAGACTTCATAGAGCACTATACATACAGATAAGAACATTTTGCTAAATGGTGTGATAATTCCAGTTATTTGATTACCAGCTGCACCTTTTATCACCTACTTTAAAAAGATAAAAAGGTTTCCATCTCTTGTAAGGTCCTGAGGTTTTTTGTGAATCCTGGGAGACAGAGATGCCCCATGTCTAGAGAGAGGTTACAATACTGGCAGTACAGAGATTAATTCTATCAGGAACACCAGGAGTTGGTAATGGTTTAAATAGTCAGTCTATGATGCCTCCAGAACTATCCTATTCTAATAAAATATTCTTTCAGATCTCAGTGAGACAGGGTAATTCACAGGTTGTAACCTTTCAAAACAGACAGTTTTACTGAGTGGAAGTGAAAGGAGAAAGAAATGTGAAAGCTGCTTTGGTAGATTCATGCTCTATCTCCATTTTTCTTTCTAAGGCTACCATAAGACTTGAAAAATGCTATTTTGTTTCTGTCTGCATGACACAGTTGCAAAGACAGGTTACAGCAGCATTCCTTAGCAAAGCTGTTAATACATGTAATTACTCTAAGATGATAAAATCTCTATTCTTTCACTATACCTTGAGAAATGCCCATTAAAAAGCTCAGCAGTCTCCAAAAAATAAAATATATTAATAGGGATGTAATTAAGTACTTATTGATTTTTTTTTCATTAAAAAAAAAAGCTAACCAGATGGCAAGGAAAACTCTTAGAAAGAGCCTCTCAATAAGCTATTTAGATTTAATTAATATACAGTAACTAGCTCATTAAAGTTAAATGGTTATTTGAGACAAATAGTAACCTCTTTTGTATTATAGTTTCCATTTTCCCTAGCTGGCAGAGCAACAAATTACAGTTCTGAAAGCTAGCAAACAAAATATTTTATCCTCTCAGATCACCTCTCTGGTGAAGAAAATGAGACTAAATTGGGTGGTGTTACCCAAAGCAGCATAACAAGCAAATTATTTAAACCAGAAGAAATCGCATCAGAAGCAGCCATTGTCTGCAGCAGGAGCCCTTGTGACCTCATGTAGGTCACCTCATCTAGGTGATCCTGCTCTGGCAGGGGGGGTTGGACTAGATGATCTTCTAGGTCACTTCCAATCCCTAACATTCTGTGATTCTGTGACCTTCAAAGCATCCCAGCAGGTTATTCACAAGGAAATGAGCACGGTCTCTAATGCAGCTTCCAGTCCCTGACAGAATTGTATTTGGGAGAAAGAATCAAATGAGAGACAAAGATAAAGGGGTACATGAGACATAACACAAAGAAGAGGTCAAATGCTTCAGTCTATGCAGTACTCAAAGGGAATATTTATTTTAAGCTCCCTGGAAGAATCCTCATAGGTAGGTTTATACTCTGTTTCCTGCCTGAAGTTGTATCATGGAAATGAAAGACAACCCTGATAAGTAAGGATGCAGAGAAAGCAGAGCTGTTGAACACCTTCTTTGTTTCAGTCTTTACTACTAAGAGCAGCCCCTGTGTACTCCAGTCCCTGGATGAAGGGGAAAAAGCCTCGTGGAGGGATGACTCTCCACTGGTCAATAAAGACTGGCATAAGGACCAGTTATACAAATTGAATATTCATAAGTCCATGGGCCCTGATGAGGTGCACCCAAGAGTGCTGAGTGAACTGGCTGATGTCACCCTACCACTCTCCATCATTTTTGCAAAACTGTGGCAAAAAGGACTGGTGCCAGAGGACTGGAGGAAAGTCAATGTCACTCCAGCCTTCAAAAAGTGCAAGCGGTTCCAGAAAACTATAGACCAGTCAGCCTCACCTCCATCCCTGGAAAAACAATGGAGCAGCTCATTCTGGAGGTCATCTCCAGGCACATGGATGAGAAGAAGGTTATCAGAAGTAGTCAGCATGGATTTACCAAGGGGAAGTCATGCTTGACTAATCAGCCTATGATGTTGTGACTGAATGGTTAGATGGAGGTCAGTGGATGTAGTCTATCTTGACCTTAGCAAGGCTTTTGACACTGTCTCCCATAACATCCTTGTGAACAAGCTGAGGAAGTGTGGGATAGAAGAGCAGATAGTGAGATGGATTAAGAGCTGGTTAGACAATAGAATCCAAAGAGTGGTGGTCAACGGTCCAGCTGGAGAGCTGTAACTAGTGGAGTCCCCAGGGATCAGTGCTGGGCCCAATCCTGTTCAACATTTTTACAAATGACACTGATGATGGAACGAAGTCTGCTCAGCAAGTTTGCTGATGACACAAAGCTGGGAGGTTTGGCTGATCCACCTGAGGGCTATGTGACCATTCAGCGAGACTTGGACAGACTGGAAAGCTGGGCACAGAAGAACTTATTGAGGTTTAACAAGGATAAGTGCAGAGTCCTGCATTTGGAAAGGAATAATAAATTACAGCAATACAGGTTGGGAGGTGATCTGCTGGAGATCAGGCCCATGGAGGAGGACCTGGGAGTTCTGGTGTACAACAAGCTATCAGCCAATAGCTCACACCATCCCTCTTCACTTAATTTGGAAGATGCCCTCACAATCCCACAGAAAACACAGTCTTACCTAGACTGCAGACTGGCTTTGGTTGAAAATCCTGGAGACATCCCTCTGTTGCAGACCCACATGCACTGGCTATAGCATCCTCGTTTCATCCAGCAGCTGGATTAGCAGTCACAGAGATCACATATTTATTGTTGTCCCTGCTGTGTCTCTAAGATGGATGTTCTTGCAGAAGCTACAGTCAAATTAAGTAGTCATCAATTCTTTGTCCACAAAACTGTGTTCTGTTTATTGTGAACCACTGTTTCACCTTAACAAAGACCTAAAGCCACAGGCACAGTGAAAGGTAAACAGATGTATAGTTCTTTTACAATATAAAGCTCTAAGAATAGGCTTTACTAGTATGACAGTACTTCTGCATTTCTGTAAATTACCAGGAACACACTGTTTATTTGTTTTCACAACTTCACTGATTTAATTGACAGCCATTTGAGAAGTACAAATGTAAGACATATACATGTAGTCCATTTTATTTTGACCTGTTAGTAAAACATTGAGCACCCTAAGGACATGTGGTGGTTGAAGCTCTTTTGAAATAAACCTTTTTAAAAAAACCTGTCTTATGAAAATTCTTAACTAGATCTTCAGATAACACAGTATCATTAACAGTTTAGATGCCAAGTATAGTGTGGGGAAAAATGTTTTCTCATTGAGAAAAAAAAAATAAAAATGTCAAGACACTTATTGGGGATATATTTAATTACAAAATACTTGTATAACATTCACACAGTTGGTAACCCTGCTACCTTACTTCATTCAGGACTTCAGTGTTTTTATAAGGTGTGTAAAATATTATAATGCTTTTAAATTATTTCATCCAAATTAAATCTACCATTTTTAACTTTTTTAAAAATGGAGCATAAAATGATGCAAATTTTCTTCCAAAAGCCAATTTAAACAAACTCCTCAAAACTACTTTCTAAGCATTGTAATGATATTCATCTAAAGCAATTACAGCTTCAATTAACTTTAATTTCATTTGAGAAGTGTTCATGACTGGGGGAAAAAAAAAAAAAGTGCAAATTCCTTTTACTTCAAAATGAAACATCTGAGTACTTTTGAAAACAAAACTAAACACTTGAGGTTATCACCTTAAATTCTGACAATGGAATAACTGAACTTTTACCCTTCCTCTACTGCACTTCAATGTTAATGCAATGCAAGTCAGATCTGTACATTTTTTTCTTATATGAGTCTAAATAAATAGGATCTTCAAGATAACCTTTCCATTTTCCATTAATGTGACAGCATGGACTTTGAAGATAAATTAATGGAAATCAGATGCTGTTATGCAGCTAATAAATTAATCTAGTATGCTGAAACAAAATAATTATCATTACAGTAGATTTCTACAACCTGTACTCAAAGACCACCAGGTTGTTGAGAATTAAATCAACTTGTAATGACGTGAACATCATCTACCACTTCTTCTGCAGGTAGCCCACCTACCAAGCAAACAAGTTAACCTATCTGAGATATGATTATCTTAATACTGAAATTTTATTATTAATTCAGCATTGTTTCTGTAGAGCATCACTGATAGAAGTGTTCAACATGATCATATTTATTTTATGTCTTACCTCTCCTTCACCTCATATCTGACCCAGTGATAGGGACAAAAGCAGTCTCCCAGCTCATTTAGAGTTTCCTAACTAGAATCCCCCATGAGTCTTGCCTCAGACAAGATTTTCTAAATTATCTTCTCTCCAAAAAAACAAGAACATTTTAGACTCCAGGATCAGATATGTTTCAATTATTACAGCAAAAGTCATAGCTACACACATGGTAGCAATGCAGGAAATGCCATGCTGGGACAGTTTTGTATCTTGTCTTTGTGACACATACTTGTAGCTCAGAGGAAGAGGGAAATAATTTTTCTTTAAGAAAAAAATGAAAAAACAGTACATCAGTAAATATTTTTTTCTCTTGTTCTTAGTCAAACCCTTACAAAAACATTGGACCAAACAAGTAGGTCTACTAGACATCTGCAAATTAATGAAAAAGAGTTCCTAATATAAATCTACTGTCTCTCACTTCGACATTCATACAAGCATGGCAAGTGACAAAGCAGTAAGGTGGGTACATACTTCTTTTTTTCCACATATTCATTCAGCTGTAGATATTTCACCTTTTCTACCAAATATCTACTTGGCAGGACTGATTTGTATCTAGTGTAAATCAATGGGGCTTGAATTAGGTCAATGCAGCTGTGCTAATTTACACTGGTCTTGGATCTGGTGCATTGATTCTTTTACTTGGTGGTAGAATATCCCATTCTGGCTAGATTCATGAGTCATTGATTAGTAATTTTTTATATCTACTTCCTTAAAGAGAGGCAACAAATTTGTTTTCTCCATTTTATGGTAGGGAATTATTATTTTCCTGATTGAATTTTTCAAAGCTGCTGTATGTATTATTCAACTCCCAGCTCCAGTACATAAAAATTTGTGGGAAATTATATATTTAAGGTGACAAAGATTATTTTATAAGCTCTTTAACTGTCCTTTGGTATTCCTTCTCTAAATGTTGTCCTTAATAATTTTTACTGCTTTTTGTATAAGGTTTGCTTATGATCTCTTATATATTGAAAACTGAGAAGTAACAATTCTGAATTTCTCCCACTTGAGAGTTCTTGCATTTTTTTTTATCTCATGGCATGTTATAACTTCTTCTAATGATTCTGAAACTTTTTTTTTTTGCACAGACATATTAATATTTTTGTTGACTTTGTCCTCAATGTTTTTTTTTTCTTTTAGTTCATCTCGTTTTGAGGCCAAAACCTACACGATTAAACTTATTTTCTTACCTATGTCCTTTTTTTTTTATTTTGTTTTTCTTTTCATCATTTAAGTTTCAAACTATTTAAAAATATTTATTTTATATTCTTTATAATAAAATATTCTACTTGTTACTGTAACCTGTTTTAAATAAGAAGGTAAGGTGAGGTGAAGGGAGATTACACTTTCCTGTTCTTATTCTAGCAGCTTTGAAGTCAATGTCACCACAGAGTATAAATGTTTAAAGAATAGTTCTTAAAGATGCTGATCCTATAAATGTCTATTTCAGCTTGGCTTAGAGTTTATATTTTAGATTATGTCTACCATTTGCATTCTTTCAAGGTACAAAATTAACATGTGATTCCTTCTTTTTTTGTGATTTTCATATCAAGCTCCTATATGCATTTCTCATTTGCACTGGGATTACTGCAGATATGCAAAAGAATTTTTCTTTTCCTACTTCTCTTATATAACTATTGTTGCTCAAATTTAAATAAATAAATGGGGAAAAAACAAAAAACAAACAAACAAACAAAACAAGACAAAACCACAACTACTAAATAAATAAATCACATCATACATTTCTTTGGGGTCAGCCAGCTCCCTTGCCTTCTGTTGAATCAGTACCCAAGTAATCTTTTCACAAGCTACAGCAGCAGATGGACAGTCCCAAATCCTGTCAGCTGGCAGACTCATGAGTCTGTCTACCCCCAGTGCAGTCATTTTGAGAACAGAACCAACCCAACCAAAGGGACAGGACTCACAAGACTTAATGACCAGGGCAATTGGACAGCCTATCTCAAAAGCCATTTGGGCATAAGGACATCTCAAGGAGCAGAGGAGTCCAGAGATATGGACATGGTAAGCCACAAAGATTGGATACAGTTTTCCCATGTCATGGCAGGCAGGGAGCTAGGCTGGCTAGAGAAAGAGTAGCCTAATGAAGAACAAAACAACATAAGCCCTAGGAAGCAACAACAGTGGCAGCATCTATCCCAAGTGTTGAAGGAAATGACAGGCCCTTGAAAAATGTTTCAATCCATCAAAACACCATGTTTTGACAATCAATTGTTCTGTGAGAAAATTATCTTTTAGTTCAAAACTTTGTGTGACAGGCAGTAGAAAAATTATATTTATACTTCATTCCTAATACAGTGCTGAAGAACCTTCTGTATGTATCTGCATCTGTTCAAAAATGGATACAAGGAAAAAGAGATACAAATATTCTTGGTTTGATTATGATCCAATGAAACCATGATATGGTTTGATTGAGGGATCATGAAAGATCAAGTAGTTCAAAGCTGAACCCAGCAGTTTCACACACCAGTGGAAAAATCAAACACTTACCACCCATTTCAGTGTGCCTCTCCCTGCAATGAGCATGTACCTCACTGCTGATAATTTTACATGCTCACATAAAACTGTAAAACTTCAGAGGCTAGATACCAGAGACAGCGAATTATAGTCAATTCATGCCTTATGAAGCACAGAGAAAAACCCCCCAAATCAATATGGAATTTCACATTAAAGCAGAGTTGGGACTAAGTAGGACTGATACATATGAGGAGTTAAATTTATACTAGCAGCTCTTGCCTAGACAAGGAGGAATCATAGCTGAGCTGCATTTTGGATTTGATATAACAAGTGAAGTTGTAAATAAAGCACAAGATCCTAGCCAGTTAATAAAGCAGGAGTGCTCAAGAAGTTCCCCTTGTGCACTAGTTCTTCAGAGTTTCAGTGTTGAAACAAGGCATCTTTTTAAAAAGTTTCTTTCTGAAATTGAAGCAGAATCTAAGTACAATGAGCCAAGTTAAAATCTCAGTAGATCGATAATCACACTGTAGTCTACATACTTCCTTCACCCTTGAGGCTTCAAATTATCCACAAAGTCAAATAACTAGTAGTTAATATTTTTAGAAATAGCCAAGGCTCATTTCTGTATTTGCACTTGAAATAATTCAAGAGGGCCTTCTGTGGGACTTAGTACAATTCAGATTTCTTTGGAGTTTCTCAAGAATGAAAATTCAAAGAAAACTAGAGATCAACAATTACATTATTAATTATGGAAGAACCAAAACTTGAGAATGCAAAGGCAAGAATTACTATCTGTGTACCACTCTTGCTAACTAAGGACAAGACCTTCAGCACAGCTTCAGTTCATTTAATGTCTGCCTCAGTGGAAAGCATACCAGGCTTTAGTTAGTCCTCTGTAAAACATCCATGCAGCAAAGAACAGTAACAAAGGAATGCACTTGTATTTCCAGGGCAGTGGATTCTAATGCCTTGGGATTCATGTACAACCAAGCACTCCAGCCTCCCAATTAATCTCTGTATATGAAAATAATTTCCAAAAACTTTTCACATTGGTCTTAACAAACAGATGTCCTTTTAGTGAACTGGTCTCAAAGTCTAATCTTCATTTTAAACTGTATTGTTATGGCCTTCCTAACAATGATAATAGATATGGTCAATAAATTAATATTTGTCTGTCACCTTGAGTGATTGAGAACCATATTTGCCCTGACAATGTTCTCAGACATATAATGCTTTCAAAATGAATTATTTTTAGTAACACTTCCTCTCAAGTCTTACTGATTACATTTATATAATGTAATTTAGATAATTACATTATATAAATATATTCATTATATATATCTTATAAATACCTCACAGAATGAGATTTCTCTTACCTTTTCTGAGGAACCACCCCTAGGTGGGACTGCTAGTTGTATTAATGAACTCAGAAGCGGTGAAGCTCAGCAGAGTCAGTGACCAGATTGGAAGGGTAGACCAAGGGATTTGCTTGACCAGCTCTCATCCTGGTGAAACATCTCCTTACAGGAATGTTCTCATGTTGTGTTAAAGTAGAACAAAGAGCAGTTTAATTTATACAGGGCTGCAACAGACACAAGAAGACAATGATAAAAATAAGAAACAATAAACCTGACCTCCCCTGCAATCACACTTCCATGCCTAGGCTGTCCCCAGCAGAGCCTGTTTCTACTGTCTAGCTTCATCACAGCCTAGAACTGTGAACTGAAACTGAATAACACTGGAACATATAGAGATTCATGCTAGCATTAAGGAGTTGGTTTGGATTAAAAGATTTAGGTACTCTTGCATATAGGAGCACAACAGTTTTAACTGAAATGTATTTGAACAATCCCTTTCTGTTGTTCTTGACCTCTCCTGCAAGGTTTAACTCCAAAGAGGTTTTAACTTTCCTGGTTGCCTCCCTTCATCCTCTGACAACAGTTTTATATTCCTCCCAAGCTGCCATCCCCTCTTTCCATAATCTGTAGCTCTCCTCTTCCACTTGAGTTTGCCCAGAAGTTCCCTGTGTAACTATGCTGGTCTCCTGGCTCCCTTTCTTGATTTCATACCTCTTGAGATGCTCTGATCTTGAGCTTGGAAGAAGTGGTCCTTGAATGTTACCCAACTATCTTGAGCCCCTTTGACTACTGTCCTCTTGAATTGCTTGAGTAGGCCAAAGTTCATTCTGCTAAAGTCCAGGGTTATGATTCTATTTGCTATTCTGTTCCTGCTGAACAAGATCCTGAATTCCACCACAGTCAAGGTAAACACACTGCCTATGTTATCTCAGAAGTTCTGGAAGAAATTCTATCTTTTGAGGTGTTGTAATGCTGCCTCAGGCACTGACAGTCAGCAGAATCCTCTAAAATGGTACATATCCCTTCCTTTCTGCATGAGTCAGGCTTTGCTCTGACCTCAGGAAGTAACCTTGATGCTGGACCCCAGAAAATACATTTTCACTCCAGAATAATGAAGAGCATTTAGGAAGTGATGGATAACTTTGAGCAGGCAAGATGAGATTTAACCTGAAATGTTACCCCTAACAGCTATGATAAAGGGATGAAGTTACACAGAAAAATATTTTAGCAGAAAAGTAATCAAGAATTAATATTTTATATTAGCCTAATGTCAAAACACTGTTGAGGTTAATACACTATGCACTTGTTCAGCTTTGTTTGTTTTTAAGGGCAATTTGTAAACTGTCTATCTCCAGACCTATATTATTTATTATTACTCATATTTCTGACCTTTCACAATTTTTCCAATATCTTGCTTTTTTCACTTATTTAAATATGATTACTTTTTTTTAAATGCACTATTTTTCCTAAGCTTTTTCTTTTCTCCTGACCATGAGAGAAGTGGGACAGTTTGCTATTCAGTGAGGAGAAATTCAGCATCACAACTCAAGGAAAAATAATGGAAACATTTCATAAGCAGTAGTCATGACTTTCATTGCTGCAGCAGTCTGCAGTTTGGACAGTAATGTGGACTCAAAGTAATGTGGACTCAAACTTCTATGCACTGTACAAATGTGTGGTAAAAAATAATCTCTTCAAACAGATTTATGGATTAAATTTTCAGAGTATCTGTGACCTACATCCATTAATTGGGTAAAGCATCATAACTTTCAAAAGATGAAAGGATTTTCTCTACCTTTTCTTCTGAACTTTTCACACTTGCTATAAAACAATTAAAGAAAAGGGAATGAGAAGGGAAGGAAAAGTTGAATAAGTGAGGTTCAAGCCCCTGCTTCCCAGATGACTCACAAAGCTAAATAATCATCTGCACTCTTGTACACAGTGAATATTTAATACTGTTATATGAAGTGCAAGAACTTTATCTTATAACCTGATTTTCAAGCACTCTCCTGTGAAGTGAACACCCTCAAAAGGATGGAAGACCAAACTCCACTTCATAACATTGAATAAAGGCCCTAACCATGGTGCTAATGGAAAAAAAAAAAAAAAAAAAAAAGAGTGACCATCACTTACGTTTTTCAGAAAATTGTTGCAAGCACCTGCCTCCTTTAGCAGGCTCTGGAGAATAAATTTGAGTAGATAGGGAATGAGATTTAGGACACATGCTGATCCCAAGTATTTCACGGTCAGATGGAGGAGGGATCTTCCTGCTCAAAGATCCAATTTGAATAAGCTCTCAGGATACATGTTGGTGGTATTCCAAAACATTTAATTTTCTGTACGCCCACTGCAGGTCTTCTTGCCCAGTTTCTGTGTCTCAATATCTAAAGGTTTTTTTCTCTGACACTCAGCATTGATACTTTTAAGCCCTAATGCATATCTCAGCTTTAGAATTTAAGTCAGAATTCCAAAGCAAATTTAGCATTATGAGGTTGATCCCCCCCAGCAAAGCAGCTTTGCAGAAAAGGACCTGAGGGTCTTGGTGGATGACAAGCTAACCATGTATCATCAATATGTGCATTTGCAACAAAAGAGGCCAGCAACATCCTGGACTGTATTGGGATAAGCATTGTCAGCAGGTTGAGGGATGTGATTTTTCCTCTGTACTCATCCCTGGTGAGACATATCTGGAGTGCTGGGTCTAGTTTCATACTTGCCACCCCAAGAAAGGCCCTGTATACATCCTGTATAGCAGTAGTTACCTGTTCACTGTTTTAAATCAAACCACTTTGCCAACAGATTATTTTGCCTACTTTTTTTTTCAATTCTACTTTTCAAATGGTAAACAAGCATTAAAGCTGGATTATGTTGTTCTGCAAACAGGATATTTTTCTCCCAAGTTAGACAATAATACTATTAAAAAAATAAGTTTTTCTCAAAACAGAAAATATATATATGTATAAAGCAATTTAAAAATCCCTCCTAACACATCCCTCCTAACTTTATGATTTGCTAAGAAGTTTGAAAATGTCTTTTGTATCACAGAAAAGGACAGAGCTTCCCATTAAAATGTCCCCAGTTCTTCCTGACATATCCTATATGATCGCTTTATCACAGATAAAGTGAGTTCTTGTGCACAGTTCAAATTCCTTTAAAATAAGTTCAAAAGCATTGAAACACCAGTGGCAAATCAAATCTGAATCACCCTGAAGGAAAACTGCAACTATTTATCTATTTTGGCTGCAGTTACTATTTCTCATTTTACTGTATTCTGAGTCCAATGTTGACATTTTCATATGGTTAGATGTTACCAATATTTATTTAGAATTAGATAACAAGGCATACTGTAACAGGCTAAGCAAATTCATTGCTACTGACATAAGTAAAGTTACTCAGGCACAAATGTTTCTAAGTGTAAGAAAGGTTTTACATTCTCTCTTCTGCCTCTTTTTTCACCTCCCTTGCCTAACCTGACTGTGCCAAGTCTGTGCAGAAGAGAGCAATAACTACAAAATCTCTTTATGATTTCATACATCAAGATATCTGTCTACTGAAACATCCAGTTTGTCATTCCCTGAGTCAGCTGATAAAGGACAAATCCAGTTTGTCATTCCCTGAGTTAGCTGATAAAGGACAAATGTAGTTTGTCAGTCCCTGAGTCAGCTGATGTTTTCTTATAAACAATTTTTAGGAAGATCTAAGAGACGTGGTTTGTCTTCTGAAAATTTGAAAGAGACTTGTAAAATAGTCACCCCCAAATGCTTTCAGTAGATTATTCACTAATACCTGATAGAAGCATATCTAACATTCAGGATGCTTTACACATGCTTCTGAGCAGGTATTATGGTTATCTTTAAAAGCAGAGGTCGGTGAGTAAAGTGACAGAGGTCACAGATGAACCAGACTGAAAGTTTGTTTTACTTTCTTCCCTCCCTAGTCATTTCACGGACATAAAGGGCATCATCAGCATGCCATAGCCAGCTGTAACAGTAGCTCTTTTTTTATTGGTTAGTTATAAAGTGATCATAAAAAGTCAGGCTTTTAACCCACACTCACCTTCCAGCCTTAAAGTCTCTCCACATCTCACATTACATATAACCAAATGACACTTCCAACAATCTAGGTTAATGTTCCGGGGACTTGGTCAACAACAAAGCACCCAAATACAGTTCTATTGAACATGATAAGTTGGGTAGTATTACTCTTTTTACTTGTTTATTCAACATTTCAGTCATAGGTGTATTGCTATAAGCACTTGCAGAGCTCTGATATTCTTATGACACCACCTGTGATAGATTCATAGCTATTAGGGGTTGGAAGGGACCTAGAAGATCATCTAGTCCAACCCCCCTGATTGAGCAGGATCACCTAGACCAAGTCACCCAGGAACAGATCCAGGCAGCTCTTAAGTGTCTTCAGAGATGGAGACTCCACAACCCCCCTGGGCAGCCTGTTCCAGAGCTCTGTCACCCTTACTGAGAAAAAGTTCTTCCTTGTGTTGATTAAATGCTTGGAGATTGTACCAGTTTACCAGTGTTTTGGAATACTTGCTAGTTAGACATTGTTGGGCACTGAGGTTAATACACTTACATCCAGGGGTAATCCAGGCATGATGATTTCATCTTCTTACTTAAATGAATAAGAACTTCTGCACTGATGAATGCTCACAGGCTTTGAGTGAAAAGAAATTCCAGCTACCAATGCAGTTCATACTCTTTTATCTTCCTATGACCTCTCCTGACTAGATTTGACCATCTGTCACTTTCATTGAAAAATAATTAAATGTATTAAGCATATTTATTAAAAAAAATCATAATTTATATTCTACTCTCGTCCTATTTTTTTCTGTTTGTCCAATTTTGCAGCACTATTTCTTTGTCTGAAGAACTTTTTGTCATAGTTATATTGACACTGTCATTTGAAATGTGATAAAATTCTCCTCATTCACTGTATAATGCTTGTCATGGAATTATACATTATTAATATGATAAGAACAGGCAAACATGACATTGCAGGAAGTTGTCACATCTTCAGGTAAAATACACAATTAAAAGATTGTCCTCTCCTGAAGAGTATTTAGGCTAGTAAAATGAACTTGCAGAGTTGAGCTGATGGCCAAGTGCCCGAGGATTTCTCATCTTTCAGTCCAGCACATTTGGTAACTAAATCCCACTCCCCCAGTCTCCTCAGAAGATGCTGCCCAGTGGCTGCCACTGTCTCTCTTTGTCTTTTAGCTACTCCTGGAAATAATGTTTTTGCTATAGGTGATGAGCAAAACATTTTTCCAGCCAATGGACAACCTCATCATTTCCATCAGAGTTTAAATGTTCCTTTTTCTGCTACTGCTGTTTTTCCTGGAGTCTTCCCATCAAAGAAATCTAGCAGGGATATGAGTGTATTTAAGTACCTCAGTGAATTCAGGTTATTCCACACTGTTGTAATTAATTTAAAAAAAAAAAATATTAAAAAATGCAAATAATAATAATGCATAATGCAAAATTCAGGAATTTGCAGAAATGAAATTCACAAACTTCACATGACCACAAGGGTAGATCACAAGAAAAGAAATTAAATTAGACTGCAAAGATTTTGCCTGATTTCTATGCCAAAATAATTCCCTCAGGGTACCCTAAAGATATTTTCTATGCTTGATAACTCCTTGCTTGTCAATGTTTGTATGTGTTGCAATTAAGGTTAGTAGAACTGTAGTGTCACTCTTCTATGGAAAATAAATGGATTACGTGCAAAATCTGGTGCCAAATAAATGATGGATCATTAATGTACAAATTATAAATATGAAATGTCAAAACAATTGTTCTCTACAAGAACTACTTCATGGAAAGAATTTCTCTTTGTTTTACCCATCCTGAACAACTTGTCACAGAGATTTTTGGGTGTGTTTAGCTTCAATAGTCTGAGAAGTTCTCCTGAGACTAAGTTTATATTGCTATAAATTGTCTGTACTGATCTGAGAATCTTGACAATGGGCTGAATTAAAAAAAAAGTTGATTTTTCTGGGAAAACTTACTTTCAAATCTTTTTTGTCTTGTTTTTTACAGCATCCTTTAACCTGTGACATCATAATACAATATCATATATGTTGTGGAAGTGAAGATTTTGTGAGATGTTAAGCCTGCACACTGCTTGTTATGATAAGTTTTTCACTCTGATGGTTTGTCTAGAAACAACTGGGTAGACAATTATAATACTGCTAATGGCAAAGAGGACAGTCATGATGTGATCATTTCCATTGACCTTCAGAGATAATGTATAACAAAAGGGCACCATAAATGTTAGCCTCCAGCATCTTTATCTACAGCTGAAAACAAGCCAAAGGAATTCAACTTAAAAAAAAAAAAAACACCTAAAATATGCAAATACCAAAGTCTTTCTAGCAATACATAGACAGAGAGATGGTTTCATTAGCTCTTGATGAGGCCAGTTGGGTGATTTGGGGCTAACCAAAAAGGGAAATTTCTTCTGTCAATGCATATTTTATTTGCAGACTGACTACTTACAAAGCCATTATTCACAAAAATGCTAAACAGGTATCTTAGAAAGGTCTCTCAGTTTTGCAGTCCATTTTTGCATGGTCCTTTACTAAGCTTTTAGTACTACAGAGACCTATCTCACTTTCCTCACTACGCTGCAAGCAGGTTTCTGTTACTTTCACTGTCTTTGACTAGTTACATAACTTGGGGTAGGTGAATAAAAAATAAAACAGGCAGTGATCATAATAAAATTTCTTTTCCTTCCTGGTTGTTTCTGTTTCACATACATTTTATTTTAGGATTGCATAAACATTTTCACTGAGTGTTCACCTGACCTATTTGGTGCCAAAAACCCCACAACCCAATGCATTAAGTACATTATAATAAATTAGATGGTTGGGTGAAATTTTCTTGTTGAATTCTCACAGAGTAATTAACTGTAAGGATTTGTCCCCTATTAGACGATAAATTTAAAAATAAAATTGTTCTCTATTTTTTATGAGGTTCTTTCAGACATCTAATAAGAAAACTATTTATTATCACTGAAGACCCTCAAAACTACAAGCACAGTTTCTCTTAAATCATATATGTATAAGTATTTATTCAAGGAGAGGGACAGTATGGAAAGAGTTGCAGTTCATAAAACTAGGACAGGTTGTTCATATTTGAAGGAAGTACATTTTATGGTGAAAAACAGAGCATGAGACATGATGATTTTTAGGGACTGCTCTATCAAGATTGGTTGTGGAATTTAATCATTTTTTCCCTGAAGAAAGTAATTCAGCCAGAAGGAACAAGTCCCTTACTAGGCATACTTATGAGATAAACCACTTTAAAAATCAAGAGGACATAATAAAAAAGGGAATCGAAGCAAATTACATAAATCTTTTGACAAGGAAATAAGAAAATAACAGGGTTTCTTCAGTTAGTAATTTCTCTGGTGCTCTTTTTTTGGTCTCAAGATCAGCATTGCACAGTTCATCATCATGTCTAAGATGAGAATACCCTACTAAGATTTCACCTGATAGTCTGTTCTTGTCTTATCCTTTTGTCCCACAGCCTGCCTGAAACAAAGACTTAAATGAGAGTTTCTGGTTACAGATCACTCCAGATAACACTAGAGTGCTTTGCAGAAGGTGTAAGTATATCAGATGGCTTATTTCATGTAGTAGGAAAAAAAGAAATTTCTTCACACTTCCAAAATGGACTATTGCAGTTCAGTTGCATGTAGAGATAGAAAAGTACCTCATGTTCTTTAGGTATCTATTTTTCAGGCTGTTCCTAAATACAAGGCGTTTTTTTTGTTGCTGTTTTTGGTTGGTTGGTTGTTTTTTTTCTCTGTAAAAGCAACTGCATCTGATGTAATTTGTGTTCTTTTCCTTCCTAACCACTCTGAGACTGTTTCTTAGGATTTGAAACTGGAGAAGCACCGGACCACCTACCTCTGCCCTGTCCCAAAACTTGAACATTAGACTGAGAGAAACTTCTACTAAGCCAGCAAGACACCTTACCTCACATTCATACCTCGTTAGATACAAGGTGGGAGACTGCCTCTAGGTGAGTACACAATTCTGTTAAGTTAAGCAACTGGCAAGAAGTTATCCCAGTATGCAATAATCTCCTGCTATTTGGAGGATAATACAGTAATAATGTTGCCAGCAGCAAGAAAAATATATTAATCATTACATGCTTCTCTGGGTTTATATTTCAGTGAAAAAAAATCCACAAAAGCAGAAATCTCTTGGATGGGTTATATGACAGGTAATACTACCACATTAATATCACTTTAAGCAACTTCTTAACACATTTTGAGAGCTATAAACTGTGTTTTCTTTCTGATTTCAGTGACTCTGCCAAGCTTCTTTTTAGCCCACAGGCATGGTGGCTCACTTATTTTTCTGGCTTTTGTCCACTTCATTGATCTTCCACCAAGGGTAAAAGTATGGATTCATGATTCACACTTCAAAACACAAAACTATTGATTGACTTTCTCTAGATGACATGGATTAGATCACACTAAACCCTTAAGGTTTAATATAAAAACCAGTAATGCTCTTATTTTACTGAAATAGACAAAGGCTTGAGTTAAGAAGTAATGATTTTGACAAAACTTCAAAAAATTACCTTCTAATATTTTAATAATCTTTTCAGAAATGATGCCCACTTATAAAACCATACTACAAAGAAAAAAAAAATTAACAGGGGAATCCTATTATAAAAAAATCTTTGAAGTTAGGAATAAATAACTGGTATTTATTTTGCTGATATGTTGGTGTGATTAAGCATTTATAAAAATAAAATAAATTAGACTGGGCTCCTTGGAGATTTAGTTCTTATAAATGCAGGTAACCACCTATTCCTCTTGAAACATAAGCACATATGAAGCAAAGAGAAATTGCACTTACTAGGAAATCTAGGTTGTCTGAGACCTCAAGAGGAGCTATGAATGAGTTGGGTGTCAGTAACCTCAATCCCTTCATTCTCAGTCTTCTGTTGACTTGGCAGGTCTCTGTTGCTTCAGTTCTTGCAAGAAATCTCACAACTTAATCCAAAAGTATCTGGTGGGATTCCTTTTTTAATTATAACAGCTGTAGCAAAAAGAACACTGAGTCCCTGAGGTTTACATTATAGCCTGGTATAATGGGTATTCAACTGTGCACCCCCCATTGATATTAATACAACTGGTTTGACTGAAAAATTTGCATTTGACTTAACAATTTCTTTGGATCTCATTTTTTCAGCATTTATTCAGCTATTAGTCAGCCTGTTACTGACAGCAAATAGTGCAGCAGTAACAAAAGAATAAAAGCTATCAAGTTCACTCCCTTGTTAATTAGATTGATGATATGGAAGTGACAGTGTACAGTGTACATCCCACTGAAAAAAAGTTTATTTCCAGCCTATACATTTAGCACTATATTTCTTCACAGCATCAGGCTGATCAGATCATGTTAATCATTAGGCATCCCATGATCCTTTAAAATCAAAGATAACTTTGGTATTGAGTTTAATGTGATCATCAGGGTGGGTTAATGGAAAAGGTGAACATAGCAGAGACATAAAAAAAGTAGAAAAGAAGTGTCTCAAAAAAAGCTTTCCTTCACATGTCAGTGACTGAATGATGCAGAACTCAGTAACAGACTGTATTACACGGGGATTTGAAAACAGCCAGCAGAAAACAGCTTTAATTCCTAGCCTCTGAACACAGAAAATCTGCAGAGAGACATAGGAAAATACATTAAAAATAATGCTTGAGGAAATTATGGATTTTCCTGTTTATTGAAGAATTAAGAAAATGGACTGTGAGGCAAAAATTTGAGATTTTGAAACAGAAATATTCGTTTTGTGATAAAAACAAAATACTTCATTTTAGAAGGATCTTTTCTTTCATCCATCTAAAATGTTTTAAATGTTTTAAAACAGTTAAATGTTAAATGCTTTAAAATCTTACTTAACTTTCCAAATGCAAACTCATTTTTAATTAAAGAAAAACCACTGCAAATTGAGGAAATAAAATGGTAAGGGGCTTGTTGTTTGTCTGAGAGATCATTTTAGAGGGAAAAATACAGTATTTCTTGATATATCACCTGAAATATTTGGAACACTTGAGCACTTTGTGACAAAAAAGCCCTCCATCAGGTTTCTGATTGTTTGGCAAAAGGGGTCAGATTTTTACTGATGTGAAAGGATTGTTAAAAACAAAATCATTTCATATATATTCTGATGTCACAAAAGCTAACTTTCTTTTGTCAACGTGGAGGAAATTTCTTACCATACTGTATTCAATGACATATTTTGTATTTCTAGCTCTGAAAATATTAATGAAAAAAAAAGAAGTTATTTTTGCACAATCTAATCCTTTACTTGCAAACTCTTGTCTTAGGTCTTAGGAGTCTGGTTTGTCATATATATACAGAAAGCATCTGCTACTACATACATACTGCCCCTAGTACACTTGCTGAGTCCAGGAGTCTCAGTAACAGCATCAGATAGAAGGAAATACCTTCAATATTGTCTTCCTTCCAGATGTTAATCTCGTTTCCACCTCCTTGCAATGGATGATGAGAATTCACTGACCTGGAAAAGTGAGTGGTTGCAAGAGAAAAAGATAAAAGTCAGTGTCTGTTTTGTCTCAACTATTTCTTCTTATGCATTTCATTTCTTATTTTAAACCACGTTTTTTTGGTCTAATGTAACAAATATTCTTGGATTTCCACTTGTTATATCTTGGAGTTAACAGTACATATAATATCTTCCATCCCAGTGTAGCTTCTGAAGGATTTCGTGCTATAAGGAATTTCTTGAATACTAATTTCTGAGTGCTTGCCTTGACATAGGTTGAGGTAGGGATCTTTGGCATTTATTCTCTACTACACAGATGCTGATGGACTATGTAAATGCCTGACAGGTTGTAGCCTTATATCTTGCCTACAATGGGCCCAATTTAAATTTCTCTTACATTGATTTAACAGCACTGAAATCAATAGAATTACTCCTGATTTTCATTACTATACTGTAAGACAGATGGATCAGGCTCAGTATCTTGAGTATAGAAACTTTTGTTGTTGTTTAAAAGGACTGCAAATAAAGTCCAATGAAAAGAATGTAATTAGTGTCATTCCAGGCTGACATTCTTTTTTATTCTGTTCTCCATGTTTTTGTTTCAGACCAGCCTATAGCTGAGGGCTATGGATCAGATTTGTCTGTATTACTAGACAGCCAAGGAGAAGTAAGCAAAATTAACTTTTAAAATCCCTTTAGCTCCACTGAAATTAACTGAGCTGCATAGGTGTGAGGGAGGTTAGAATTCACTTTCAGAAGGCTGAAAAAATACAGTGCCATTGTTTTCAACTTTATGAAGAACAAAAAATGGGATTCCAAATTGTAGAGATGCAATTCAAATATTTTAGATTCCTTTCTATCTCTAACTAAGGTTTATATCTCCTGCTAAAGTCATATGTGACCAGTATCTACGAATGATCATCAGAATTATGGCTTCAGAACTTAGGCTGGAGACTGTCTACAGGTGAAGATTAAAGATATCAGCTTGTTAAGAAAGGCTATACCTTGCCTAAGGCAGAAGGAATAAATGAGCAAGGGTCAACTGTGTCTATTAATGATGCTTGTTGGATAGACAAATCTGTCTCTAAGCCCTTGGAAATTCATGAGGGCAGACTGTTCTAATTAGTCTGCAGAAAAAAACTACACATACATCCAGGACGTATCTTCCAATTTCTTCCTAATTGCTGTTTGGCATCCCTTTGAGCCTTGCATTCATTAGGAATGGAAATCATTGCATTTCAAGTATATTTGCCAGGCTGTGCTCAATACATGATGACTAGTCTTTTTTGCTTCTGCAAAACTGGTAGAGGTTTTTTGAAAATATTTCCAACACTCCTGGACAGCTGCAGTCTCCCTTAGAATGTTCCTTGTGTTAACCAGGGTGAAATCCAAGCTTAGCACTATCTGAAGGCTGCTCTTTTTGGCTTTGCATTTTCAAACTCCTCAGATACCTTCATGCAATACCCAAAAGGCATATAGCATAATTTCAGGTTCCTGCTACAAAAACACTGTTCTGAGAGGCTGCTACATAATCCTCACTATTTCAAACACTTTAAACTGAAAGGAAGCACAAATAAAATAACAATTTTGCCTTACAGCTGCATGGGGCCCAGCAGAGGCACAAGGTTAAATGTTTTGGAGTTTAGACATAGTTTGTGTCATTTGGCCTGACAGCCACAAAGTGCCCCACAGCCTAATGTTACTTAACAGCACAATTGTAGCCACTGGAGCCAGGATTTTCTTCCAATTAATGGTAATTGGTGATAGAAACAGGAGAGAAGCACTTTTGAGATCCTCCAAAAACTTCACAAAAGGTCTGCTTTTGCTGCTGTAGTAGGATAAGACAGGAAAAAATGAGGTGTATGAGATCATCTTAGATAACATATCTTCCCTAGTTTGTAAAAGAAGAAAATGTTATTTGAATAAATGTGCAACTCATTTGTCTGGGAACAGAAAGCCTGCTTATCAGAGCAGTTTAAAGCAGGTTCAGGAAATATCAGGGTTAATTCTGTTTGATGGAGGGGGTACAAAGGTGTCCAAGCTTTTCTTGACTGGGAGTTTTTTACCTGTTTTGCAATTCTTTTCCAAAACACTATCCAAAACAAAGTCCTAGAAGAAGATGGGGATTTTGAAAAATGTTGCAGGGGAAAAAATTCTGGTACTTTATGGACTGAAAAGAGATGAGGTTTTAAGCAGAAAACCCCATTCACATGAGTCAGCTGCATCTGACACTTTGGCTGCATTAGAATCTTCGATAGGAAAGGCATGACTAAAAATTGTCATCTGTATGTTAACTAGTAGAACCCAACAAAGATAAAATGTGTAATTAATATATTTTTACCTTTGTGGTCTAATGTGGTGCTGTGAGAAGCTGTGGACCAGTTTCTGCAATTTGTGAGCCTGGGATGCACACAGAAATATCTGTAAAAAGGAAAGTTGCTTTTCACTGTGTACTGCAAAGATGCAAAAGCCCTTAGTGACCTCTACCAGGTAGTTGGGGTTAGAATAAACTTTGAAGGCAAGTCAAGACCTCTCAGCAAGCAGTTTACTGGTATCTCAAGGACTGTCACCTCAATTGAGCCTATAAATTATTATTATTATTTTGAGTTGCAAAGCTATTTCAACTTAAAAAGAGCACCAGGAGTCATTCTATCTTCACTGTGCCACAGGCTCTGAAAATGTCATCTAGGTCCTGAAAAAAAAATAAAATAAAATAAAATCTTGAAGCCTATTCAGGGCTCACTTTTGTAAAGACTTTGACACATTCACCAAAAGGGAGGTGAGAATCCTCTGAAAGTAAAGACTGCAGGAACATAATAGGATGAAGGAGGCAGTCTTTCTTTTGAAATCAGTTTCAAAACCCTTAATGTGTACAATTGAAAAACTTTAATTTGAAGCTCATCTTCAACCAAATCAATACTTGGAAGCCTTTGTGAATTGAGCTGTGTTTAGACAAGAAAGACATTTTTTTTCCACTGCTCATTACAAGGTAGAAAAGGACTTAATAAATTCTGTGAGTTTTGGAAGGACTGTAAGAACCAAGATTTGAAGATAGACCACTAGATTACTAGTACTTCTGAAGCAAGTACAGATGCTGTACTGAGTCTTTTATTAAACAATAATTCTTACCAAAGTGCTATATTCAGCTTGTTGATCATTGAAAATGCTTGCAATTTCCAGAAAAGTCAACATTTTTCAAAGAAAGTGGCTGAATCAAATAAAAGTAATCTTCTTCAGTTAAGGCAAAATCATTAAGGCAAGTCATTGAAGCTGATGTATGTCACTGAAAACACCATTTTGTGCATTGCCATGATATCTTTTTAGATAGACAAGAATTAAATTTTATGGATGTTTCATCAATTTTTTATTGTAACTGACCCTTGAATGAATGCACTGTGTAATAAATTTCAAGTCATACAAATCAGACTATTCTAGTTTTAAGTCTGTACCACAAAACATATTGTGGAAGAAATATAACTGGTCTTCAGACACTGAAAGTGACTCTCCATCATCTCTATCATTCTCATCTTTGAAGAACTTAAAAATTGCCACCAGGCAGTTTTCATGCAATATATAAATGTCACCAATCATGGGAAAACCACAGCTGTAACTTTTTTCCCCCTAGCACACTAGCAATATATTTTTGATAATGTATGAAGCTTCTGAGCTAGTAAGCTGTATTCTTTTACTTAATGGTGAATCTTGGAACAAAATACTGTCCATTTTGCTGATAAAACTGAGTGATCTATTTAACTGACAACAGCTGATAAAATCCAGTTACCTATCTCAGTATCTTTACTGGACTATTGCTGCTCCAGCAAGAGTCACCTTGTCATTTTTTAAAATCATTTATTTAATTTGTGCATTTGTTTTTGACTAAAAAGTTTCAAGAGTTTTGTTCTCAGAAGCTGAGCTAGAATTATTTTTACACATTGTCTTCCACCTGACAGTCCAACATAAGCAATTGGGAAACTTCTGCATAAATTACTGTAAGGCCTGTGGCAACTGTTGCTATCTTTACTGGTCCGTGTAAAATAATTTCTCTACTCATGACAGAAAGTGCAAAGCTTTTTCTTCTCTTGAGGGCATATACATAACCTGTTGATAGAATGTAACCATCACAGTCACTGTTATGCTCATATTCCCTGAAGGGATGTAATCTGAGATGCTAAAAATACATTAATAGTTAGATTCAACTTGAGACCATGATAACTCTCTTTCACAACCCCTGCTACTGGCTGATAAATTCTGGATAATACACATAATGCAATCAATGAGTAGTCAACTATAAACTTATGGAGTTTTATCATAATTAAATACACAGATCGTTGACTATATATAGCAATCCTTTTGCATTTCTTCTAGATATGGAAAAGCTTCACTGAAAATAAATTTCTGATATGGTTCACATTTTTTTTTAAGTAGTATTTAAAAGTCACTCTATATGCAGTTTGAAATAAAGTCCTTTGTTTTAGAAGTCTGTACAAGTGTAGTACTTATTTGAGTACACAGCACTCAATATTATACAGGGAAGTGATGAAAAATGAAACAGAATTCTGTAAAAATATTTTCAGCTTCATTACTCATAATTCTCTCCTGAGAAATTGAGTGCACACAAGGCTGTCACAGTATCCAGTTTTAAGCTGAGTTTTTCTGTCTGCTTGCACAAAGGAATCTTTCCAAAGAAGACAGATGAAATCTTTACCTCTCATCACCTTGTTTTTAGATGTATTTCCACTTCCTTGTCTGAAAACCTCACCCAGTCCTTGTCAAAACCTCACTGAAGACCTATCTTACTCCTTCTAGGTCCACCACATACCTCTAAGCTTCCCTCATACAATTTGCTCATCAGTTCAGAGCACAGTACACCAGAGCTTCTTCATCACCAATATGCCTTACTATTGATTAGTGAGCCTGGATGAATTTCCAGAGAGTAAGCAATCTCAGAACAAACTTCTCAGTCCAGCCAGAAGAAGCTGTCTTCCTACTATGCATTAAGCCATGAACTCCATACTCAGCCTTTGCACTTAAACAATGTAATGCCTATATCCTGGAAGCATTTTTAAACTGAAAAAGGGTAAATTTAAGCTGGGCAGTAGAAGCATTTTTAAAATGAAAAAGGGTAAATTTAAGCTGGGCAGTAGGGAGAGTATTTTTTCTAGACCAGTGAGAGACTAGAACAGGTTTCTCAGAAAAGTGGTGGATGCCCCATCACTGGAAGTTTTCAAGGTCAAGTTGGACAGGGCTTTGGGCAACTTCATATAGTGTGAAGTGTCCCTGCCCAAGGCACTGGAGTTGGAACTAGATGATTTTTGACAATCTCTTCCAATTCAAACCATTCTGTCATTATATGATTTGCTGTTTAAATCAGAGACTTCCTATGGCCTTCATCAGTTGAGTGCCATGTCCATACTTACGTTAGAAGTGCAATAAGTAGAAATGTGGCATAACATGAATTTTAGTAAGTACAGATATAAGCCACAACTTCTATTTCATGTGTAATGTGTAGTGCAGTAGGTTAACTTTCCTTCCCTTGGCTTTGTGTTTAACCTCTGTGGTTAAGCTTCTCCAGTGTGAATTCTGAAGCAAGTTTAATTAGCAGTAACATTGCTTTTCGTTGTTCTGCAAAGGTCCTAATTGAGCTTTCCACTTACTCATGTGAACGAAAGAAAAGAAAACTCTTAAAATAAATGATGGGTTATAAATCAAAGATGTGAGGGACATCTTTGTAATCTAAAATAATGCACTTGGCATCCAGCCTGCTCAAAGCTCTTCTATATGTATGGGCATTAAATGAAGAAGTGATAGCTTTCATAAAGAAAAAAAAATAAAGGGAAAATGACAGCAGCAGCACATCTTTTCCCTCCATCTTCTCCTCATTAACATATAGATGCACTATACAATATACACTGTACAATATACATACCTATCACAACTCCTGGCAAAGAGACACATCTCTGAGTGGGTTGACCATAGCCCCATCACTTCTTCTCTATCCTGCCTCTAGAAAGGACTCTAGCTAGCACCTCAACAGATATAACATGAAGGAAAAAGAGAAAAATTAAGAGAGAACAGGATGGTTTATTTTAGTCATTCTTATTGTTGACAGGTCATTGAGCATCCCTATTTGACAGTGCTACACCAGGCATCAGCACACCATTCTCCGTGTTTGGAGCCTGAATTTCCCCAAGGGACCCAGAGAGGGTCCCTGGTACAGGACAGGCTTCCAGGCAGACTTTTGTCCCCCCTTTCTCTCCATGACAGTAGCAGAGGATATAGGAGGAGGGGCTGACACATCCTTTTCCATCTATTCCTCCCTTGCAGACATTCAGCACACTCAGCAACATCTGGTAAGAAACCTGTACAAAGGACCTTTTGGTGCCTCGTGAACATTTTGTTCCAGTTTCAAGGAAACCAATGGATGTAACCTGACAAGATCATGTAATTTTCAAGTTATGTACTCAGTAAAAATATAAAAGTCTGAAATTTAAGGAAAATTAAGGTTTATGAAAAAATACTAGATTAGCAAACAGAGGTAGTGATATTCCAGGAAAGGCTAATTATTGCCTTGTGCAATATGTGTCATTTACTTTACACTTAAAACACCCCTATTTTGAGCTGGAAGCACTTTCTCCTACACGTGACAGTCACTGTCATGGTCAGACTCAGGCTCATATCAGGCTCCTTGAGAGGGGAAGGAGACAAACCTCTGTACTCATGAATGGTCATGAACATGTTCTGTTAAACATAGGACATGGGCTGACCCATAAGTCACCTCTTTTCAAAATACTGGGAATTGGAGAGTGGATCCTAGCTGTATATAAAATTAATGTGAGTCCTGAGAAGACTAGAGCAGAATTTTAGTCATTCTGCTATAAAATCTAAAAAAGCAGGAGAATTAGAGCCCAGAAACACTAGGGGAGACAGTCTGGATTTACTAAATTATTTTTACATGTTAAATAATCTTCTGAATTTTAAAAGAGAACACTTGCAAGATAGGTTGTCTTTCAAAAGTTATTGAAGCTTTAATGACAAAAAGATAATGATAAAAAAAAAAAGTTTTATGCTTTTTGCCTTTGAAAGCCAACAACTACTAATAATTATACTGCACTGCCCAGATTAGACAGATTTGAAGAAACAAAGTGTTCAGCTTTCAGTTTATTCTGCAAAAAGGCCCTTGTTGACAGTGTTTTGCTATGAGCACTCATGGAATATGAAAAAAAGTGAGATTGCCTAAAAATTTGAAACTATTTCCTGATGTCTGATTGAACATGCTTGATTGATATTACCTCAAGGTGATTCTGCAAACCAGAAAATCCTGTGTTGGTCCCACATTGATCAATTACTGAGGTGCATAAGGTAGACAAATTGCTCACCTGTGTTTACAGACTAAT
>JAOEGS010009114.1:0-18866 GCA_025447755.1 Corythornis vintsioides | reverse complement strand
TGCAAAACATGCCTCTAACTTTAGAAAGTGCAGTTAGTTAGAAACTTAAGCTGAAAAGCAAATTCACTGAACAGAATCTGCTTTGCTTTTCACCCAAACCAGGACAGCTTGATGCACCCCTTACACTACAGTCTCAAGGAGGAGAGAGGAATTTCGGTTCATTTGAAATATATTTTATTTTGTTTTTTTCTTTATCTTCTCTCTTTCCTAGCCTTGACTGTCATTTCTCCTTGCCTTACAAAGTCCTGTTTGGCTTGAGCATAGATAACATCTCAGACTCCAACATTGCAGTGAGTCTTCACCACTGAAGGTTGTAATTTTTTTCCCTCCTTTCTTTTTTAGTCTTCTGCATTCTATTCTTCATCAGGTGAGGACACATGGTTTATGCAAGGATAATGACACATTTTTTTACACGTCAGCTAGCACAGGATGGAATAATAATAATTGGTTTTTAATCTCTAAGAAATTCCTCACAATTCTTAATACTTTTAATTTATTCTCTATAATGTGTCAGATTTTCTTAGTAAGGGAATAAAGATTGTGTCTAAGGTGTAATTGAGGCAGTATTCCAGGCAAGGCAGAATGGAACTAGTTAATTCAAAAAGTTGGATCAATATGTATTTTGAAAGATCACATCTTTCAAAAGTCATTCCTTTGAATTCAGCTATGGGCAAAGTCTGAATAATACCTTATACCTTTGTTCAAAGGTCCTGAACTGGTTTTCTTGGATATGACTGAATACTGGTTTACTTTTCTTGTTGTAGGTTCCTCCAAGCAGGTTCTGTCATTTTGATGAGATAATCCTGTAGAGGGTGTATTGGGATTGTGTGTCATTTTAATGTTTGAGCCTTTTATTCCTGTTATACAAAAAAAATTTACCTCTCTACAGTTACTTACCCAACTCCTGTGCCTCAGCATCACCAGGTGTACAGTGGCATGAACACCACACAGAGCACCACGGAGGACCTGAAAGCATCACCATTAAAACAACAACAATAACAAACCAAGCTAAACAAACAAACAAACAAAAAAACCCACACAACTAAACAAACAAACAAATGAATAATAATAATAATCACATTAATCAAAATTACAAACCAAACAACCAAATAAACAACCCCTCAAATTACTAATATTAGTACTCATTTTGATGAGTAGAATGGATGTAATGTTAAACATCAGTGTAAATGCAGAAAGCTACCAGTCTACCTGACACAGGGTGTTCAGAGAGGGACAACTACAAGATATGACTAACCTGATCCTGTTGTGGCAATAAAGTGTTGTGCAGCTGATGCAGCTGTTGTGAGGTGATTTCTGATTTCCCATAAGCCATTGTTCCATTTTCTTCCTAGCAACTGTACAAGATGTTCTGCTTACCTTTATCAGACCTGAGAAACCTGGCAGCTTTAGATCTTGTAGTGTATGATGATGTCTCAATCTTTTCAGCAATGTATATAGGGAGAACGTATGTGTAAAGCCTCCATACAACGCAACCATAATTAGTGGAGGGAATGAAAGCCCTTCCCTTCACTTTAAGTTTGAAGTGTCTGTAGTATCAAGGAATCAAAATACTATCTGACATTTTTTTGGACTTATATGTATCCCTGGTGAGATTTCTGTTCTCTTCTGTAAACTGAGTGTTCTGACAGCTGCAATGCCCCTCCAATTTTGTTCTGGAAAAGGATGGAGGAAAAAAAAAATCCATATACTTTTCTTCCTAACTACTGACTGGTTGGTGCTGATCCTTAGATCTGCCAATGGTAATGATCTGAGTCAGGGTTGGTATGCTGTCCCTAATTTATTTTGACCATCTGCTTTTCTTACTTCTAATTGGTGTGTGTTAAGAGAGAGAATATTCTTAAAGAGCTTTTAGGCTGAGGATGCTCCTGGACTCATTAAAAGCAGATTGAAATTTAGTATTTGTTCTTTGTTGGGCAGATCAGACTGTATCTCAGCAACCATCTCATATTTGGCAAGATTATTCCTTTTACATAATGTGTATACACTTGCTAAGGTTGTTATTGATATGAAGGATGCATTAGTAAAAATGAGAGATCATTTTTAGCAGGTTGTGCACACTTGTAAAATATTTATACTGTACCCTTCATATACTGCAGTTTTATTATAAACATCGAGTCTTATGTGTCTTACTTAGGCTTAAGTATGAAAAGTGCAATCAAACAGGGGTGTTGATTAGGGGTTTGTGCACTCTGATCCCCCAATGTGGAACAGTAGCCTTAAGGTTGGTCTGTTTTCTTCTCTCATCTTCTCAATGGAGATCATGAGAAAGGTGTATGAAGTTTAATTAGTAGTGTTTTTCAGATAGTAGAGCCATGTTTGTGTTGAAGGAGAGTTAATTGTATTAGAGACTGAACTCTGATCTGAGATCAGAACAACCTAACCATACAAGAGTCAGCCTCCTGAATCACTGCCACACTGCAGATTGCAGGAATGGGAGAAAGTTAAACATAGTTGAAATTAAAATGGACATTTTAATTTGTATTTGTTTGTTCTACTTGCTTCCCCT
The DNA here is from genome assembly GCA_025447755.1 of Corythornis vintsioides. Classification (NCBI taxonomy): domain Eukaryota; kingdom Metazoa; phylum Chordata; class Aves; order Coraciiformes; family Alcedinidae; genus Corythornis; species Corythornis vintsioides. The sequence continues at coordinate 16,339 of JAOEGS010009114.1, read as the reverse complement.
ACACTTTCTGGGTAGGATTAATATGATCTATTACCAACCAGTGCAGTCTGAACTATCTAAACCACCTGTGAAGATATGAGCTTCCTCAGAGGTGACCTGATTTACAATCAGAGGTGCTTCTCTTTCTCTACTTTCTCTAACAAATAGCTTAGACTAAGCTTTAAGGAGGTAAATCAAAGGAAAACTTTTTTTTTTTTTTTTCAGGTAATTTTGAGTTTTCTAGTGAGTTTGCAATTGGATTATCAAACAGTACCAGAAAATTTGCATTCAAGTAGACAAACAAAATGTAGTTTTTATCCATTTCTTATAATGAATAAGTTTTTTCATAATATACATTAATCAGTCTTTTTTTTTTGATGAAGCAAAACCTACACACTTGTCAGAAATATATAGTGTTCTTTTCAAATGTCATTTCCCCCAATAGTTATACTAGTTAAAAAGCCTTGTATATATATCCTCAAATAATAACTACACTCTGCTAGTAGATATTATATGAAATTTTGGTAACATACAACATTTCTTGCTAATAAATGTCCTTGTATTTCTTTTTTACAATATTCCTCAAAGAATTGTGGTTTGTTTTGTCTTTATCATTTTATAGGACCCTGGTAATCATGTTTGGATTCTTTTGAAGAAAGACTATTGTACAAGTTTTGGATGAAATATCTACCTAGTAAACAGCTTTGCTGGTAAGCTGTTTGTATATTCTTTCTTCTCTTCTGCAACATTTCATGCCAGGCTATGCAAAGAAAGGCCTATATCAGGTTAAATCAGGTTTACTCAACACAAAGAATATTTTAAATATTCACAGTTCTTTTTTCTTGTAACAGTATAATAACTTGTACAATATAGTAATACCAAAGATATTATAAGTTGTAATATCTTTGGTATTACTATATTGTTTCCACCTTTCGAGAAAAATATTTTCAATTTCCATTTTGTGCTGTTACATATCATGAGGCATTGTAAACTATGTTATCTACAGGTGCTCCTTCACAAGAAATATGCAAAGTTCAGTTTTGTAGTCTTGTGCAACAGTCAGAAATTTTGCTGCTTTATACCTTTTTTTTTTCTTTTTTTTTTTTATGCTTTAGGTGTTTTGTTTTCATTTTCTGGCTGTATTCACTATAAGTGATTGTGGTTTTGGTTTGCTGTTGATGCTAAAGTGTATTTGTGGAGCTATAAATATTAAATAAAAGGATTATTTATAAGGTCACTAACCAGGAACACCTGAACTCTATTGCTATTTCTACCTCTGGTTTATTGTATGACCTTGAGTGAGAAACTTCTGAAGAGGATGAACAGTGTTTCTGTGAGGGGATACAGTAATGTATGAAATGAATTGCTCTTCTTTACATAATTGGAGAGCTCATTAGGTAGCTGTTACGAATGACTAAAATCCATTAAGCCTGATATGATTTATTTATCAAAAAAACCTTAGCAAAAAATAAATAATATAAAATATAACATTAGTTTCTAATAAAGTTGCTTTAACTATTGCATTTCCAATACTGTCCTCACTGTTTATTCTTATTTCCATTATTTGATCGTAAAATCTGCAGTTGAAGTATTGTTAGGGATTTTATATCTTGCAATGTGACAAAAATTAATGTATTTAAAATAAAGAAATCCAAGAAAAAATCACTAGCCTGATCACTGTTTAAGGAGATACATGTTCTAGAGACTGATAAAACACACCAAGTAATCTTATAATATGCTAGCCACAGTTGCTGAAATAGTTGTCACTGAAAAATGTGTCTTCTCTGTTAAGCCTTTATGAGCAAGAGAGAAAATGGGAAATATGTTTGTGCTGTATTTTCAACATATTACCTGAATATGTACTAAGGAAGTAGGGATCAAAACCTTTACCTGTCAGAAAGGTCACAAATGGTGTTCAGAACCCAGCTGGACAAGTCCCACAACAACTTTATCTACTTAAACTTGCTTTTAAGCAAGTGTTGGACTAGATGTTCAGAGGTCCCTTCCAACCTAATTTATTCTAAGGGTCTTTGAGTCTGTGTAGTTAGGTGATATATGTGATGATCAAAAAACTATTGAATTATGTCCACACACCAAAGTACTTTACTTAATCTTCTAGAGAAATTATATGGTTTCATATCCAATGGATGGAATCTACTGAACTCTAAAGATGCTGAGGGAAGATGGGGAGTCAGAAAAGAGGAAGAGAGATTTCTTTAGTAAGGTTAGGATCCAACTGTGGGAGATAATTAGGTGTCTAATACCATCGGTGCACATATAATTTGTCCTGCAGTTTTCAGATTTTCTTTTAAATGTTTTTGGTTTAGAGTATAACTTGCTCTCAGAAGTCTGTATAATCACTGATTGATCACTGAAGGGCACAGATTTTTACATGCTGGGCAAAACTTAAGTCCACTTGGGGAATCATGACTGATTTTACAGAGGGAACTCTGTGTTCCTCATTAGCAGGTGGTTATAAAGCAGCACGGGTGAATATGAGTTAAGTATACTATATTTCTGTAAAAGTATAAATGACATTTTACAGTATGAATAAAAGTTAATTCAAGGCAGGTTACATCAGAAAGCTTGGACAGGCTAGGAAAACAAAGTGCTGGAATAAACCGCTTGGATATGTTGTGGATAGTCACTGGAAGGCTTTCAAAATAGGTAGAAGAAAGTTCTGTCATGTATAGGTAATTCATCCTTGTTGAGATAAAGGTGTGGATGTAGTAATCGAGTTCTCTCCCAGACCTGTTAGTCTTTAATTGGCTGTCCCTGGACCTGGAGAACAAATTACCAGATACAAAATTGCTATTTTAAAATAAAAATAGTTGTGTAGAAAGGAGGCTAGGGGCAAGGGAAGCTGTGGATTGACTCATCTCTATAATGCACATTATGGTGGACCGTCAATTAAATTGACATCAGCTAAAATCTGTATTGTCTAAAGGACTCTTAGAAGTAAACAGTATCAACTTATGTTTGGAGGGATTCAGAGACTCACACTGACATTCATAAAGATTTCTCAAACTGCACTCTCAATGTGTTGAAAATATAAAGAAAAGATCTGGTTACCCTATTTCATTTAAAATGGTGTGGCTTAGATGGTCCATCTGAAGCAACAGCCCTTGTATTCCATACATTATCATACTTGACATATCTACTGATTTAGGTTGTAGATTGATGTATTTAGCAGCAAATCACTGCTGTACTGGAGATCTGAAGGGTTATGAATATATCACTTCTGTGGTGTAGCTGTGATGAACATACAAAGCAAGAGTACTTCATGTATAGACATATTGTTTGAGATATGAAAGAAATTAACACTGTGGTTAGAGACAAAATTATATGAACTCAATACATCAATTACAACAAGAAGCAGCTCTGTTTCCAAACACTAGGTATGATAATCTCTTCAGCAAATAATCATAGCTTTTATATGCCTAAATATCATATGAAGGAATTGACAGATGACACTTTTCTCTGTATATCTCAATCATATAGAAACATAAGTAGCGATAATAATCCTTTTGTATGCAACTAGTAGAATCTGAAACCTCTTTGAAAAGGGCTCTTCAGAGCTGATCTCCAGCTTTTCATTTTTCTGCTTTTTATTTGTACTTTACCAGATTGAATAATGCCAGTTAGAGTTGCTGGTATACATTCACCTTTTAATTTTCAGCTTCTCATGCCCTAACATACTCACAAATTTGCATGTTGGTTCTTGTACTGGATTCTTGGAATATTAAAAAAAAAAAAAAATCAGTTTAAGATTAAAATGTATATTCTTTTTGTCTACAAAATTTCTGACCTTTACACACTTGATGTTCATACAACACAGGTGTCCTACTATGTAATTACTGCAAATAGCTTGAAATAAAACACTGAAATAGGACTGGTAACCTTGAAAATATTATCATTGTGTTAGGTAACAGCAGTTGCAAGGTTGCATATGTATCATATTCTGGTCTTTCACTGTCTGCTGACTGAAACTGTAGCAGCAGTACTGAAAAAGTAAAAATTCAAGCAACTCTTCAGAAAACATTTTCATGAGTTACACATTATTCTAGAGTGGAGTTAAAAGCAGAGACTCACACTGCAGAAATCACAGTCTGCCATACGTGAATCCTTTCAGATATGAATCCATTGATCAAATGTACTTTTGGCATTCCAATTTCTTTATGGGTCAAGCAACAATAAATATTGAACAGACTCCAGCTGCAGCTGGAACATTTTCAAAAAATAAAGAGTTAAGTACAACCCAGAGCAAAGGCTGGGATCTCTCACCAATACTTGAATACTACTAGCTCGTTCCTATTTTATAGCAGACCTGAGGTCAAGGGGAAGTAATTAATCCTGCTTTTGCTGGAGTGAAAGGTGTAGTTTACCCCTGGAAATGTTTAAAAATGCAGGTTTACTTTAGAAAAGTTACATTCATCACTGTTGTTTTTCTGACATGACAGTATGGACATTTGCTACTTGGTGATGAACAGTCTCTTTCTCCAATACAAAATTGCCTGTAGAAGTCCATTTTACATGAAAATTTGTTAGGAAATTGACTCTGCAGCCCCCATTTAGTACCACTGCAGTTGTTCAGATCAACCTGGGAAGTTTGTTTTCGCTTTTTTATTGCACATAATCATATTGCCAATTGTTCTGCTTGGTGTATGTCTAGATTAAATGCAAGTTGATTTTCTTTAGCTGGGATAAGTGGGACAAGTAACAGATACCAGTTAAGCAGTGTGGCATAAAAAAGCAGAATATTTCAACACAAATGTGTATATAAATGTGTTTAGATAGACAAAGATGGCTGACAGTATTAATGCTGGGTTCAAAAATGAGCAGCAATGTGATTTTGCCTTTTCTCCAAAGGAATTTTTCTTATACCTTCTGCCTTTTACCAGTTTCATTTTTAATCACACAAATCCAGATCATCAAAGATTTCAACTTGAAGATGGACTTTTGTGGATTTTTGAGGATTTTTTTTTTCCAAGTGATAATGAAACTAACTGTTCTTAGACATGTCTTAGTATAATAAATAAATAAATAAATACATTCCCCCCCCAAAAAAAAACCCCACAAGAGTCTAAGATGATGGGTGTATGGTGCAAATCCAGAATGTTCATTTTTTTTGAAATGTGTGTTTGATTTAGTCTTCTTGAAAAGCAATAATTAATTCAGCTCAAAGCAACACAGTGATTATGCAAACACTTTCCAACAGATTCTAGGAAATTACAGGTAAACTGTTCATCTGCAGATTTTCTGGGTGTCTTAAAAGTAAAATAGGTCAGTTTTAGACAGAGTTGCAAGAAATTGAAGCATTCCTTTGAGGAGAAGTTACATAATCCATCTTCTGGTCATTATCTGTTGCCCATTGGTAGGGAAGGAAGAAAATACACTATCTGACTCCTTGGGATTCATGCAATACTGTTCTGATTCAAGCACCAGCATTCTGTGGAGCATATTCCATGGTTTAGTAATCTGAGTAGGAGATTTTACAAAATACACCCTCCTCTTTCTCCTCATTGAGATTCTTGAACCAGAATCATAGAATCATAGAATGTTAGGGGTTGGAAGGGGCCTAGAAGATCATCTAGTCCAACCATCCTACCTAGACTAGGTCACCCAGGAACTCATCCAGATGGGTCTTTAATGTCTCCACAGAAGGGGACTCCACAACCTCCCTGGGCAGTCCGTTCCAGAGGTCTGGCACCCTCACTGGGAAAAACTTACTCCCATTGCCTCTTGTCCTGTCACTGGATGACATTGAGAATGAAGTGGAATAAAACAAAGCCAAAACAAACCAACCAACCAACCAGAAAACTACTGTAGATTAGATATAATCCACCTGGGAAAAACATTCTGTATATTCTAAGGTGGTGGACTTAATATAGAAAGACAGCATAATGTGCAAAATATGACAAAAGTGGGTTAGTGGTATGCTGTTTTCCTGTGTTATTTTTGAAACCTGAAGTTATTGAGATTTTAAGCTAGTTCATAAGCAAGGATGTCTCAGTCTCACAACATCCCTGTTTCTGAAATTAAAAAGCCAACAACTACGGGATTCCACACTGGTAACAATCTTTGCCTAATAGAGATTTATGAGTCAAAGATATATGTGACCTAAAATCTACTAGGGAGCACAAAGCAATTAATAGTTGGAATCTTTTATAGAACCTTTTATCCAAGGATCCTAAAACACTTTACCAGCTTTAATTAGGAGTCACTCCATGCAATATCCACCTGGAATCAATAAATATTTTATTTTTTCTTTCTTATATATAGAGGAACTTAAGACATAGATGTTAAATGACTTGACAATGATCTTGTAAAAACTAATAGTAGATACGAATAAATCCCAAACCTTCTCCTTCCCAGACCTATGTCTATTCACTAGCCAAGTTTCTTTCCTCCACAGTAAACTCATGTCATTTTCTTATCTCTCTTGTAATGTGTGATTTTGATTACATGATCATAAAATCACAGAATCACAGAATGGTTTGGGTTGGAATGGACCTTAAAGACCATCTAGTTCCAACCCCCCTGTCATGTGCAGGGACACCTCCCACTGGACCAGGTTGCTCAAAGATGAATCCAACCTGGTCTTGAACACTTTGAGGGATGGGGCATCCACAACTCCTCTAGACAACCTGTTTCAGTACCTCACCACGCTCACAGCAAAGACTTTATTTCTAATATCTAATGTAAATCTACCTTCTTTCAGTTTAAAACCATTACTCCTTATCCTATTGCTACAGGCCTTATTAAAAGTCACTGTCCAGTTAACTTGCAGTCCCTTGTTAAGTACTGAAAGCTATTGTAAGGTCTCCCCAGATCCTGCTCTTCTGCAGGCTGAACAAACCCCAACTCTTTCAACCTGTTTTCATTGAAGAGGTGCTCCAGTTTCCTGATCATATTTGTGACCCTCAATTGGACTTGCTCCAAGTGGTCCATGTCCTTATGTTGGGAGGCCCAGATCTGAATGCATTACTCTAGGTGGTGTCTCACAAGATTAGAGGGGGAGAATCACCTCAATTGATATGTTGGCCATGCTTCTTTTGATGCAGCCCAGTTGGTTTTCTGGGCTGCAAGTGCACCACCTCATGTTGAGTCCTCATCAGCCAATAGTCAATAATGAATAAGGGTTTGTGGTTCTGCCTAATAGAAAGAATAATTTTGGGTGTGTTTTTTATAGATAGTATAAAATGCAACAAATTATTCCTGTAGTATGCTCAGGAATTCTGCTCACAAACAAATAAATAAATAAATTCTTAAGACTGTTAAATGTTATAGTCTCCTTGGAAAAGGCCATAGGAAATCATCTCAGTCAGATATAGCCCCTGAAGCTCGAACTGTTGTATAAGACACAGGCATCTACCTACTCAGGCTAACTCTTACTTGTGTCCTTTGCAAGGAGAGGAAAGAAAGGAGGTCAGTATGATTAAATTAGCAGATAATGGAGATAATTCTGTTGCTGTGTCTCTAATAGCAACTTGACTGAGGATATTGGATCAGATAATATTATTTGTTTCTTGTAGTTTAAGTTCTATTTTGAGAATGGTAGAAAAAAAAAAAAAAAGTAAAATAACTAGGTTAACACTGGTAGCCAGGATAAAAGCTGTGTTACTCTCAGAAACCTAATTTCAAAGAGTCTGAAGTTTTAATTTTTGGAATTGGTTGCTCACTAGGTGCTGATGATTATTGTCACAGATTCACAGAATCACTATGGTTGGAACAGACCTTTAAGATCAAGTCCAACCAGTATCTAAACCTACCAGGGACTGAGGTCAAACTGACAGGTCTGTAGTTCCCCAGATTATTCTTCCTGCCTTTCTTGTAGGTGGGCATCACTTTTGCTAATCTCCAGTTCATTGAGACCTCCCTGTTTAGGCAGGACTGCAGGTAAATCATGAAGAGTGGCTTGGAAAGCATGGTAAGCACATCTGCCAGCTCCTTCAGTATTCCTGCATGTGACCCATCTGGCCCCGTAGACTTGTGTATGGTGGTACATCAGGTCACTAACCATTTCCTCTTGGACTCTGGAGGTCTCCACCTATTTCCATCCTTGTCTTGAGGGTCTGGAAACCCAGCAAACAGGTAGCCCTGCTAATAGAGACTGAGGTAAAGAAGCCATTAAGTACTTCAGTCTTTTTCTCATGCCCAGTCACTATGTTTCCCCCTGCATCCAATAAAGGATAAAGATTATCTCTAGTCCTCCTTTTGTTATTAATGTATTTATAGAAACTTTTTTTACTAATCTTTTACTGCAATAGCCAGATTGAGTTCTAGTTGGGCATTGGCCTTCTAATTTTCTCCCCGTATAGCTTCACCGTGTCTTTGTAGTCCTCCTGAGTGGCTCACTCCCTTTTCCAAAGCCAATAAACTCTTCTTTTGTTCTTGAGTTCCATCCAAAGCTCTCTATTCAGCCAGGCCAGTCTTCTTCCCCACCAGCCCATATTTTGGGACAAGGAGATGACTGTTCCTGTGTTTTCAAGATTTTCTTCCTGAAGTGTCCATCCTTCAGGATGGCCTCCCAAGGGCCACTGCCAATCAGTCGCTGAAGTATGTCCTACAGAAGTCCAAGACAACAGTTCTGCTGACCCCCCCTCTTTACTTTTCCAAGTCAAAAACTCTATTATTTCATTATCACTAAGCCCAAGATAGCCTCCAACAGTTACATCTCCTCCAAGTCCTTATCTGTTAACAAGTAGCAGGTCCAGCAGGGCACCTTCTTTAGTTGGTGCCTCATCCAATCTTTCCTTAAACACCCCCAGGGATGGCAACTCCACCACTGCCCTGATAGAACAACAGGTAGTGATTACAAAACCTCTCCCAACTACTTATACAGGATTTCATCAGTCTCATTATCCTGACTGGGCAGTCTTTAACAAACTCCCACTATGATATCTGCCTTTCTGGCCTTCCCCTTAATTCTTTCCCATAAACACTCAACCCTGTCTGTCATCTCTAGCATTAAGTTGTAGACATTCATATCCCTCCCTGACACAGAGGGCCATCCCACTGTCTCAGCTTCCTCACCTGTCCCTGTAAAGTTGGTACCCATCAATTGCATGACTCCAATCATGTGAGTCATTCCACATTTCCATCATTACAGCTATACCATCGTTTTCTTGCTGCACAATGATCTCTAGTTCCTCCTGTATGTTGCATTGAGTGCAGTTGGTATAGATACACTTCAGATGGACTGATGATCTTGCCAAATTCTCAGAGGGAGAAACACTAGTTCCCACCAGCCAGTTCTCAGATGCCTAAATATTTACCGGCCTATTAACTCTTGTGTCTTTTATGCCACATGGATCATCATCCCCTACCTCCAACGAAACAGACAACTCTAAGACCTCACTACAACACTGTCCCACATGTACTGCTCTGCCAGGTTCCTCTCTAGCAAGCCCAGTTTTAGCCCCATCCCCCTTTGAGTCTGGTTTAAAGACCTTTCAATGAACCTCAACAGCTATTACCCCAGGATCTTTTTCCTCCTTTGGGACAGTAATTCCCCATCTGTTGCCAGCAGGCCTGTTTTAATGTAAAGCAGCCCAAATAAGAGAAGAAAGATGAGAGAGAACTCATTTCAGAACTTACGCAGATAAAACCAGGTGGTTCATAAAAGTTTGATTCACTTGAATTACTAGAGACATTTTTTATGACAAAACCTGGAAACATGCATCCGTTGTTTTTCTTCCAATACCCAACTTTCTTTAATGTCACTGGAATAACCCATACTGCATACTAGAGCTGGTCAACCTGTGCAAGTATTTTCTACAGTTTTTTTAGCACCAGGAGAACCTAAGAAGCTATCTGTTGAGGTATTATGGGAACAAATAGTGAGTTTGGAATAAATGCAGAAATACTTGCATTGATAGAAATATTCACCACCCAAGTCATCCTGAGCTTTGTTATGTAATCAGGGTGTAACAATGTTACCCAGGCAAAATAAGCTAGTGCATTCTTATTTCAGAGGCGATCCTGTGAATTAATTCAAAAGGATTTGTTACCATATGTTACTTGTTAAATATTCTTTGTGAATAAACGAAAACATCAAAGGTATAGGTTAGGAAATTAAAAACTGTGTTCCACTTAGAAAAAAAATGACACTGAAGTGATTTCACTGTTCACACTCCACAAAATCTGCTGAATGTAGACTTGACTTTTAAATAAATAACTAGTCTTTGCAGTTCTCATCATGGATTCTAAAAAGGCAGATGCAGCCATTGCAAATGATTTTACTCGGCGCTACATTTGTCAGAAGCTGTCAGAATGTAGTAAAAAGGTGTTTATACAGAGTAATATGCTGCTTGAACTCCTGCATGTCTCCTAGACTGGAGATTTCAGAGTGCTGATTTGTAAGAGTGAAAGAATTCCAAAAAGGCTTGTTATTTTCTGGCTTTACTAATTTATATATAATGCACTTCTGCACGTTTAGATGTCTTTAAATTACAGCCAACACTCAAAGCCTGGAAAAGAAATCTAATGAGATAGAAAAAGATCAATCTGCTTCACACTAAAGTATGGTTGTGTAGTTCAACGATACAAACAGTGTACAAAATAATTATTATTTTACCCATAATTTGGCATGCCTCTAAGCATGACTAAAACATTTTGTTCAAAAATGAAGTTTGTATCAAGTCAGTGAAGACTGGGGAAGGAGAGGAAGATTTTAGTATAGGCTAAACCAACAAAGTTTACGAGATTTTTATACAATTGTGTGAAAACACACACACACACACACACACACAATAAACCAAAACAACAACAACAAAATCAAAACCAACCAAACAACCTAAAAACAACAAACCCAAAAGTCTAGCATTTTCAACAAATAGTTTATGAGAGTATTTTCATATGTAGCGGGAAATGTATTTATCTGGAAACACGTAAGAAAAATACATACTGGTGAACAGGTGTATGATGTTTAGTATTACTTCTGACTAAATGAATACTATAATCAATATAGTAAAAAAAGTTGTATTTAATCAAATGTCTGTTAATATTTTTAGCTAAATGTTATTGTAGCTAAATCCATAAAGTACTGGCAGGCAAACATGAAAAGAAGAAAATAAATTTCAAGAAAAAAAAAAAAAAGCACCTACCATTATATTTATCCAGCTGGTCTAGTTAAACTAATAAGCATGCTAAATAAGGAATGAACTGGTGAGAGAAAATGATACCTTCAGGATCATATATGAACCAGTCTTCTTTAGTGTGAAAAGTATTAAAAATGTAACAAAGATTGGAAACATGACTTTCTTATGATTTTATGGGATGAATTATGAAAATGAAAAGTTTTTTACATTACTAGAGGATGAACTCACAAAAGTTTTTCTCATTCAAAATTTGAAACACAGGGGAAAAAATTACATTTGCCTTTTGATAACCTCCAAAGGCACTACTTGATTGTACTAATTTTTCTGAGAAATTTTTGGACATGTCGCAGAGGCAGAAAGGCCTCAGAAGTCCCTGAACTTCAAATTATTTGAGATTAGGAACTTATTGAAGGACAAATTCAAAATATCATAATGGATCTACTCTATTTTTATATTTCCATTGTTACTATGGTACAATGGACACTAATTTGCTGTAGTTGAAATGAAGACTACCTTTCTTTTTAAACACTCATCATTTTCTTCATTTCTTCTTACATTAGAACAAGTTTGCAAATACTACATTCTCCAAAGTTTTTTGTTTATAAATAAATTTGAGGGACAATTGTTTTCTACCATTAGCATAGATCATAATTCCATAACTACATATTATTTTAATCTTACACTTTGAAATTCAAATGCCATGTTAGATATGAAAAAATGTTGTATATCTTCCCAAATTTACAAACCGTATTTCATTCTGTTGGTTTTGGCTGGGATAGAGGTAATTTTATACTTTTTCTTTTTTTTTTTTTAGTTGCTATCTGAGGTAAAACCATGACATTCATATACATAATAAGCCTTCTGAAATTTCTCAAGTTAATCTTAACAAAATACAGCCATGTTTCATCTTCTATCATTGTAATAACTCCTTTTTTTTTTTTTTTTCAATTTCCTATATAGCTAAAATACACTGCTTTGTGCTGTGATTGCATTTGAATAAATTGTTTTAAGGCTGATGGCATTTCTTTGCCATTACTGTAGGTCCTTTGGCAGAGGATGATGAATAACATTCTTTAAAAGAATCTCATGATGAACAACCTCTTTAGAATTTCTGTTATTTTTTCTTACCTTTAAGGGCTACATTGCAAGCCTAACTCCTTGTAGGGATGGTACCTGGATGCACAAATTTCTTTCATATTGCTGTTTTCCTTTGAGAGAAAATGTGAGTATACAACTAAGGAATAAATTAAAGTGTGAAATGTAGTCTGTAGGCATGGGGACAAGAATTGCAAATTATATTGTAGATGACCACTGCTCAACTAAAATTACTTTTAAAAATGTGAAAGTATTAAAATTCAATGGTTTCTTCCATACTTGGACTGTCCTTATTTCACTGTAACAATCAAAGACAAGTTTTACAAGTTCTGATCTCTTGCAAAATCTTGCTGAATGTCCAGTTAAATCTCTCATTAGGGAATTATTAATACCTTATATGCTAATGATTGCCGTATTGTGAAGAGGCATCACTTCAAGTACCAATTTAAGTACTCACACAAACAGAATCACATAATCATAGAATGTTAGGGGTTGAAAGGGACCTAGAAGATCATCTAGTCCAACCCCCCCTGCCAGAGCAGGATCACCTAGACTAAGTCACCCAGGAACGCATCCAGGCAGGTCTTGAACGTCTCCAGAGAAGGAGACTCCACAACCCCCCTGGGCACCCTAAAACAGGAGCAAGTAGTTGTTTAGATTATTTATATGCAAAATATCATGCTTTTAAAATAATGGGGCTTAACTTTGCTTTAATTTTGGATGGTAAAATTCAACACCTTTATTAAGCCAAACACACAAAAATATATAGGTTCCCAGTTCCAATTGAAGGAATTGAAATCCTAGTTCTGGAGAGGACTCTGCAGTCCTTTCAATGCAAGAAGGCAAATGGTGGGGAGTATATAATGCAGAAGTGACCAGAAGTAACTGATGGCCTGAAAGCAATTCCATTATAGGAAATTAGTGTTAGTAATGCTCAAGGATCCTCTATCCTGTATAGAAGTTGTATTGAACAGTTAGGGAGTTACTAATACACATGTGCCTGATGCACTCCTGCTTCATAGTTCCACAAAGAATAGCAAAGAAATAGAATACGATGTGATGGGAATCTTCCACAAACTGGAGTCAGATGACCCTAATGCTTGAAGAACATTAAGAACTTGAAACCAAAGCTATATTATCCACATACTTTTCTCCTGGACATAAATAATTTCCCTTCAGTCTTAGTCATAATTTATTAGTTTCTTATTTCCTTGTGCATGATAGAAAGATCTCCTGAGAAGGAAACATACAACACCTCTTATGGCAAGGACATGGTCAAATGCATCAGCTGGGTAAATAACTACAGATGGTATTTAGAATAGAAACGTAATTAATTCAATCTAAAATGTCTCATAATGCAGGTTGCTTCTGGGAACACCATCTACAGAAGATAAAACCCTTTCTAGTGGTGTGACTATATAATATAGCATGGTACTATTTTTCATGTGTTCACTAAACTGCACAAACTCTCTGTTTAGTCATTCCTTTGAAGCTTCAGTAACACATTCATCTCTAATATGTATTTCAAACATGATGAAAGTATAAGGCATTCTTGATAGAAATAAAAACATTATTAAAGAGGTAGTACAGTAACTGTCAGACACATTTTGTAAGTCATTATCTTGTTGGAGACCTCTGTTTAAGAGACCTATTTTAGTATCAAAATATACATAGTTATTATTATTGAAAAAAAAAAAAAAGGATGTTGGGTTTTTTTCCTGAGTCTAACTTATGTTTTTATGTGCATGCACATGTAAACACCTACCTGTCTGTCTCTGTACCCACTTTTCTTTCCTTCCTTAACAAGTAGTTGGGAATGCAACTCTCTAAACCACACAAGTCACTTCTAGACATGAAACAAATCCCACCTAAAAGTTACCATTGAATCATATTATATGGCGACTTATTATGCATTTTCATTGTTCTCCCTTATGAGGAGAGGCTGAGAGAGCTGGGGCTCTTTAGCCTGGAGAAGAAGAGACTGAGGGAGGACCTCATCAATATGTTGACAAAAAATGTCTATAAATATGTTAAGAGTGAATTTAGAGAGGATGGAGCCAGACTCTTATCCATTTCATCCAATGACAGGACAAGAGGCAATGGGTGCAAGTTGGAGCACAAGAGATTTAAGGTCAACACAAGGAAAAACTTTTTCACAGGGAGGGTGACAGAGCTCTGGAATGGGATGCCCAGGGAGGTTGTGGAGTCTCCATCTCTGAAGACTCTTAAGACCCGCCTGGATGTGTTCTTGGGTGACTTGGTCTAGGTGATCCTGCTCGGGCAGGGGGGTTGGACTAGATGATCTTCTAGGTCCCTTCCAACCCATAACATTCTGTGATTCTGTGATTTTGTGACTGTTCCAGATGATGGATGCAATAAGGAAAAAAATGTAAAACCCCACAACATTTCTTTAATACTCATAACAATAAAAAAAACCAACCCACATGAAACAGAACAAAACAACAACAACAAAAAAAACGCAACATGGAAAAGCAATTCAGACTTAATATTTCATTGAATTGATGAAAATTACTTTAACTTACGCCCACGTGGTTAGAATGATATAAACTGTATTCAATTCACTGCATCAACTGCTTTGAACTATGGGAGTTCAATCCTCTATATTCCAAATTCCCTAAGTCAGGAGTCCCTGTTAACATCTCTGCAGTCATGTCACCCTTTGGTGAAAAGTTCTATGTCTACAGATCCTGTCTTAGAAAGGGGCAGGGGCCAAACTTTAGCTAAAGGTCAATGCCTGCAAAAGCTGCACAGAAAATCATATTTATTTAAAAAAAGTCTGTAACAAGAAATTTGTATTTAACTCATATTGTTATTCAAACTGTCTTAGAGTCCACCAACAATGACATCCAAAAAGAGGGGCGGAAAGGCTATTTTGTACTTTCCGTAGAAGAAAATGTGTCTAGAATACTGAATTTATCCATCTGCATTTCTCTGAGAAGACCAGAGAGGGAAAAGAAATAATATTTTACATATCAATCTCATTCAAATTTCAATCCTCCACAAATAGTTGCCCAAAATGACAGCACTCTATAAATGTCTTATATCTAGTAAATTAAAGCCACTGGCAGCACAAAGTGAGAATGAGAACTTCATAGTTCCTCTGGTGAGTAACAGTCTGCCAGGAAGCTTCCTTTCTCAACAACTCGGGTGTGAATAATTTGAACCATAAAATCATGAATCACAGAAATGCTGAGTTTAGAAGGACCCTCTGGAGGTGATATAGTCAAACATCACTGATCAAAGCAGGGACAGCCACAGCAAGTTGCTCAGGGACTAGGTCCAGTCCCGGTATGAATATTTTCAAGCTTGGACAGTCCATAACTTTTGTGCTGGTGGAGTCAGACCTGGGCCCTCAAGATGTGACTTCACCAGTGCTGAACTTAGAGGTAGGATCACATCCCTCAGCCTGATGCACTTCTAATGTAGTCAGAAGGCTAAAAGGGTGCATTGCTGTGTCATATTTGGCTAATGTCCACCATAACATCATTTTCTGATTAATTTTACAAGGTTCCAGTCAGCCCATTTCTCCATCTTGTCCAGGTTCCTCTGTATCACTGGTCAATCCTTTGGTATGTTAGCAAGTCTTTCTAGTTTTGTATCACCTGGAAACTTGCTAAATGTAGAGTCTGTCTCATCAAGGTCATTAATTAAGATGATGAACAGTGTTAGTGCCAGTATTTTACTCTCGAATAAACAACTAGTGATTGGCCTACAAGTAGACTTCGTGCTTATTTGTTTTTCCATGAGGTTTTTATGGGATATAGTGCTAAACACCTTGCTAAAGTCAAGAGAAACAACCACTGGTGTCCCCTCATCCACTAAGACAATCATCTCCTTGTGAGTGACTATCAATCTGGTTTAATAGAATTTTCTTTCATAAATTGGTGTAGATTACCCCTGATGTTATCCTTGAAATGGAGACCAATTGTCTCAGCTGTTGCTCCCTACCAACCCATAAAGAAGTAGACACAAGGAAAAACTTTTTACCAGTAAGGGTGACAGAGCTCTGGAACAGGCTGCCCAGGGAGGTTGTGGAATCTCCTTCTCTGGAGACACTCAAGACCCGCCTGGATGCATTCCTGGGTGACTTAGTCTAGGTGATCCTGCTCTGGCAGGGGGGTTGGACTAGATGATCTTCTAGG